>JAXQQM020087035.1:0-30616 GCA_034641835.2 Pinus albicaulis | reverse complement strand
ATTGCATTGGGCCCCACCCTATTTTGAGTGCTTAATGCAACCGGGGTGCTTAATGCACTAGGCGTGGGCGCTGAGTTTTCTTGTTGAATCTCAACACTGATCACCATAACCTATGAATTTATTTCCCAGATGTTGCAAATACAAAATCTTGACTCCCTAAAACCATTTTCAGTAGATTCCCTCATGGAATTCTACAAAAATCTAACTTTCCGACAGAGAGCCAAGATATTTGAAATTTTTCTCCCCGAGGATGCCTAATTACCCAAGAAAAACCCTCCTTATTTGATCCAGGAGTATCTTGATCAGTACAGGTCAACAGAGTTCCAAATCAACTCCAGCAGTTCGATGTCCAGTTCAGTCTTCAGTATCGACAGTTTCGCCAGTGAAAAGGTCATCAAGATGTCATAAGGATCGAATGCTTTGTAAAGGATTTTAATCCTAAAATAATGTTTAAAAGGACATTGTAAAAGTCTACGGTTAATATTTATACCTAGACCTAAAACCCTAATACCTTAGTCTAAAACCCTATCCACATCATCTAAGACCTAAGTGATGGCCTAAGTCCTATTCCTAAAACTCTAACCCTATGGTCATAAATCCTTATCCTAAGTTTTAAGACCTATGAAAATATCCTATGCATTAAATCTAAGCCTAAAAAGCCTTAAGTCTTTTCTCTAAAACCAACACTTAAACCTATGGTGACAAAGGTCCTATTCATAAGTTTTAAAACTATGACATAAACCTAAGTCTAAAAAAATCCCTAGCGCAAAAATATTAAAATTTATGCCAAAAACATTTTAACAAAGGTTCGGATGATATGGTGTAAAACATTATTATAAGGCTTCCGGTTATGTTTTAAAAACTTTATAATAAAACAAAACCGACCACAGCCTAATATAACCGTGTTGGAGTTTTGTTACAACGTGTGACCAGATTTTTTACCACGGCGGAGTTGTTTGCCACGTCATGTGATAGGCCACCCCGAGACCGTAACCGTCGGGTTTAAAAAAGGCATGTCACCAAAACCGTCGGAGTGACCGCCGGAGTCAAGACCGTTCCGCCAGATGTTACATAACCGCTGGTCAAAGCCGCCTGTTCACACACAACAGTTTAATGATGCGCCCGATTAGCCTAACCGTCGGGCTAAATTTATATTATAATGTTTAAAAATGGGTTTTTAAAGTTATGTCAGCGCTAAGGAATTGGGAAATTAATCCCTAGGTTTGTGTAGAGATAGGATTCAAACCCTTATCCCTCCAATATCTCAAAAAAATGCTAATTGAAGTATATGAAGGTTCGAGGCAGCTTATAAAAGCCATGGAATTCTTCATGAAAGGGGCATCTTTGGTTTTTGGGAAGGCATAGTGCATTTTGAGTGCAGTTTCAGAAGGTTAGAGGTGATTTTGTTTGCAACATTGCTCAATCGTCGGTGGTTGGAATTGAGCACGGAGACAGGCGTCGGAAAGGCGAGGAAGAGTACTTTCTGTTTATAGGGTTCAGAAGTGCCTATGAGCACAATCATTCTGTTCCATTTCAGTGTAAATATTCTTCAAGATCAATCCTAATAAAAACGGAAACCCACTTAAAAGCGGACCCGGAGATGTAGTCCAGGAGGGAGGAACTCCGTCATCAAATTGTTTGCCTCTTATTCTCTCTGATTATTGTTGTTATTTAATTCAATTATGTTGCTGGTCTATGTGATTATTTGTTAAAGCATACTTAAGTTAACAGTCAATCTAAAGGACAAACTAATCAAAACTACTTAAGCACTTTATTCAATCACATTCAGATCATTATTCCTCCTCCATGTTCCCAGATATGACCAAACAGATAATTTCCATGATTTCATACATACTTTGTTACTATTCTGACCAGTCCATCGATGAAGACATTGTATATTTTTTGTGAGTTTTTACAACTTGTGAAAAACCTATTGTTTTTAATTACAGTGAGTTCATTGAAGATGCAATGCATGACTATTTTCTAAAGTTTCCTACTGAGGGAGCTTTCAAGTACAGTTCAGTTTTAGTTTATTTGTTCCTTTATCATCAAGAGGACAGGTTTTAATTTTATTTGTAGTACTTAGATGAGCAGGGTAATTCACAATCAGTCATCCATTGGACCTCCTTAGTGAGGAATAACTCCACTGAATTTAACTTTGCAGATTATGTTGATCACTTCCTTTATACAGTGATTTTTCTACTAAAAAATGATATAGAACCTAGAATAGGATCAGAGATTCAAAGAGTTTTGCATCTTAGTGACCATAAAAAGAAAGGGGATTGGTATTTATACCAAAACTATACTGAGATCAAGGTTTATGGGTGTGAATTTCCACCCTACAAGATTCCAAAATTTGTTCCGATGAGACTTTTCTCATTGGAATATATAAGAAAGATGATACACATGGATGAATTACACTTTGTTGCGGCTAAAAAGGAGGCACAATTTAAGATCAAGGCTCATATTGGACCCTTCATTTACAATACCAGAATAGTAGGTAAAGAGGAATATTTGCTACTAAATAAAATGAATTTGAAATTAAGTTTTACTTGGTCTTATGATCCTTTCGGCCTCATTTCTAAGTTGAGAGTGGAGTAGAAGACCACTCCTTACACCCACACTTCTAGGCCAGAGATAGACAGTTCATGAACCAGAGTTAGTGGGAGGAGAACACACTGCAGGAAGCTCAAGAACATGGCATATCTACAACTACATATCATACTCCTATACCTCAACAGAAATAGGATAAAAGGATAAGGGAAGAAGAGTCTTCTCTAGTGACAGAAATTGGATCCAAATAATTCCTAATATATAAGAAGAAGCAAAAGACTAATTCCAGACCAGTCTTTCAGTAGGGAGGTAAAGAGTAGGAAACTATAATTATGAAATTTCTTCATGTTTCTACAAGATAAGATTATCTCTTCATAGGATATCCCTCCTCTTCAACCTCCAAAGATCCCCTAGATGTGGCTCAGACAACAAAATTGGCTCAAGACACAGCTGAGCCAAACATTTTTTCCAAATAAAAACTAATCAAACATAAGAATTAAATGTTAAATTTAATCGCATACACCCTATTATCGAAGAAAACAACTACCTCACAGCATAGGATTATTTCAGCCTTTGATACATCGAAAGGAAAAATGCAAATTTCATTTCTTGAAGCACAAGTTTTAGTGCCAAAGACACCAGCAGATTACAAAGAATCCATATTTTCCTTTGATGCACAAGAGATTCATCTAATTGACCAAATGGACATGCATAAGTAAACTAGTGAAATGATGTACTCTACTTTTACTAATGTTGCCATGTCAACCTCCAAACTACAGATATCAGTCAACAACATACATACATAATTAAAGCTGGAAAGGATTTCATCCTTGGCCAAGGATACCAAGATCAAATCACTAGAAGACTTGGTAATCAAGTTGCGCTACAATCTCAGTGATGTGAAGGCATTAGAGGAGATTGTAAGAATAAATAATGTTGATATAGCAGCATTAAGGAAACAGCTCAAACTGCCCACTACAAAATATCCACAGGCCAAAGAAGTTGGGGAGATAGAGAAACAAAAAGAAGACATGTTCAAGATAATATTTGAACAAAACAACCAAATCAGAGACATGGAAGTGGAAATGGAGAAATTTATCAAGGAAAAAGAGAAGACATCAAATTTGGCTACAGTCCCACTGACTACAGTCCCCATTTCAATTGCAACAACACCAGGAGCATCTACATCAACGTCAACACAAGCACAGAAAATAGATCCTTCAAGTGAGTTTGTCAAAGTTATGGAAAATTTGTCCATTCAAGAGCAATAAATTGAAAAATTAAAGGCTTAGTTTAAGAATATGAAAGAACAAAAATTAAAAATAGATACTTCATTTGTAGCAGAATTACAGAAATATCAGAGACTCACTCATAGGGTTGAACAATTTGAAAGTGAATCAACAATGTCACAAACTTTCACACAAGAAAAATAAAGTATATGGATAGAGACCAATGAAACCATCACTGAAATATGGCCTTCAATCCAAATTATTTTTTAGCAGGAAGAATTAATACACAAATCCAAAGAAGTAGTAAAGGAGATAAAAACATATTTGGGGTAGAAACCTGGTGAAGCAACACCTATTATAAAAATATTGAATTCTAAAACCAAAGAAGAATTAGAAGAGCTTGGAAATTAAGACAGGACAGAAACCATCTTGGAGGTAAAAAGGATGCATACTAAAAGGAACCTTATGTTGTAGCTCGAGAATAAGTGTAACAATTTGGAATCCAACATTCAAAGATTCCATAAGAAGTTTAATGTGCTAAATACGAAAGGACTGTTGGGGTTAATTGGGATGGGAGATAATTTGAATAGCCTAAAGGACTATCAGGAGAAATTATGCACTATTGCCGGAGATAAATTAAAATTTGCAGGTATAAAAGGGAACATCACAGGGAAGGCATTCATGGAGGCTACAAAATTTGACTTATTCAATATTCATGAGATCAAACACTTTTTTTTCATCAAGCCTACTTTCTGGAAGTATATTGATGTAGATGAGACATATAGAAAATTGATAAAATCTTCTATCCCAAGTGAAGATCGATGGGAGAAGCTATGTGAATTGATTGGGTAAAAAAATTTCAACTCCAACAGCCAAACAACAGGGCAACACTTTTTGAGGTCCAGTCATCAACAAACATCCTCAAGAATAGAGCCAACAACCATATCAGTTTTAGATTTCCTATAATTTTTTTCAATCTTTGTGAAGCAGTTTTGGATATTTTGTAAAATATCTTGAGATTTTCACTCAAGATATTTTCGATAGTTTTGTATAAATACTTTCAAATTCGAAGTATTATTGTTGGGATTTGTATGAAGAAATAGATTGTTAAATGTACAGTTGTTCCTTGAGCTCAAGTGGAAAAATTCCAATAATACAGAAAGATTTTTAGGATTCCTGTGTGAGACTTGTTGGTGATGTTAATTTCACATGTTAATGTGTTTTATTTTTTCTATTGATTCATATGTTTATCTTCTTCTTTTTTTCTAAGAAAAATAAGAATCTGAATTTGTTTAAGTACACTCAATTCTAGCTTTTGAAAAAAATTAATGTTTTCCGCTAAAGTTAAACAATAGAATTATTAACTGCGCTATGTTTAGTGGATTCTTAATCTTTCGTTCTTTACCACATTCTAAATATTTTTAGATCTAATAAGTTTTCCTACCCCGCCCTGTTAAATTTGTCTGTCATTGTTGCAATTAATCAACTTAAAGTTTAATTGACTCGATTTCCCAATTGCTTTCCTTTGTTGTTCCAACCAAAACAATTTAAAAACCAAACCTTGAACTTCACATCTAGCCTAAAAATCTAAAATCAACAAAGTTAAATATGATAGAGAGATCCCTCTTTGAAGCTGGCAGGGCTAGATCCCGGCTTCCAAAGTGGTTTTGTGGTTACCTCTAGGTTTCTTTCACAACCTTAAGAAATTACAGAGTGATAATAGGTTGCATTAGCAAATCCAGAACACCCACACAATATACTGAACCCCTATATTGTGGAGCAAAAAAAATCATGTTTCTTTCTTTGCCAAAACCAATGGATCTCTTCCATTGGATCTTCACAAACTGGACAACAAACTGTGATATTCACCTCTGCTCCAAAGGTTTCTTCATAGTAAAATTTTCATTCTCGAAGGACCAAGATTATATTCTACAAGAAGGTCCATAGTTCTAGGGATCGACAGGTCTTGTCATTACCCCATGGTTCTTATAATTTGATACAAACACAATGATTGTATCAAGAATGTCGGTATGGGTTATGATACACAACCTTCCCGTTCATTTCTGGCATGACAAAACTCTAGAAAACATGGAAAACCTTTTAGGGTGATTCATTAAGACAAACACTCAAAGAATGGAAGAAAGAATATATACTTTTGTCAGGATCTATGTGGAGGTTTATCTCAGCAAAGGCCTACAAGATTGCATCCACCTATCACACAAAAAGAAAATTTGGACACAATTCTTAGATTTTGAGAACACGACCTTCATATGTCGAATTTGCCGACAGATAAGACATCTACAAAATACATGCCCCGAAGCCAAGAAAGAGTCGTGAAGGAAGAAGAATACAGGAAAGAAACCCAAAGGATGGATTCTAAACATAGTAATACAGTTTGCGGACGCGTTGGAGCACATCTAAAGGTGCTATTGTCACTTTGGAGATCAAACAAATCCATGGGCACCAGGATTGGAGGTCAAGCCTAGAGGAGTTGGTAACCAAATTTAGAGATTGAATAGTCATTTTTGGGGGTTTCATGTCTTATGAAGCCAATGGAGCAATCAGAAGATCCATTGGAGCATCGCGGCTGTTTGTAATCAGAAATTTGACTCATAATTCCGAAAGGGCCTAACTAGTTAAAGCAGGTCCATGGAGATGTAGCCCAGGAGGGGTGAACGCCATTATCATCCATTGTGTTATGTGATTGATGTGAGTTATATTTCTGCACTTCAGTTGATGTATATGAGTTTTTAAAATCTAATTAACTCATAATTTCATCATAAAAAACACATGAAACTTGAAACTTTAACCCCTTCACAAATGGTAAAATGAGACGATCCTAATTACACATTTTTATTACTGATGAGGGAGCTAACATAAAAATAACTAGTTTTACCATATTCAGATAAAAAATCCAATGCCAAGTACAAGTAGCGACATGATCAACATTGGGTGCCACACAAGTTTGAGGTGGGCGACAAATTTTGGCTACATTTGTAGAAAGAATGCCTAACTGGTGCCCATCGGAAACTCAGACCACTATGTTATGGGAATTACATCATCATCAAGGTAGTGGGAGACAATTATTTTGAGCTCAACATTCCCCCATTCCTTGGCCTGCACCCAGTGTTCAATGTGGATTGCCTTCGACCATACTTTCCACAATTACTAGACACATATGACATTGCAGAACAACTCACACCGACAGAGTTAAACCCAGACTGCATGGAAAAAGCTGCAACTGATCAGACCATGGACACACAACTTAATGTCACTCTCCAACAGAGGATCAATTATATCGAGTTGTCAAAACAGATCAACTCCTTCACCAGGCCAAGTGGTTCACCAAGGACCAGGTTCAACAAAAATTTCCCCACCTCATGGAGGCTCTGCACATAATGGGGACCTTTGATTCCTAAGGGGGGAGGAATGACACAGGTGGATATTGGTATCCACCCATGATCGGGTGGATATTGGTTGGCCTATATTCCACTTGGCCCCCCACCCTTGTCTCTTTCAGTTTTCGGTTTCGGCATAACTTACTATTTTTGCGGTTTTGGATGCGAACTTAGAACCCGTTTGAGGCCTAAACGTAACGTTTTTGGTATGAGCGCGTGGTACAAATAAAATTCGTCCCGATAGCTGTAGTCCTCGGATAGAGCTTTCTAATGATGTATCATATGCATCAAACGGAGATAGTATGCCAAAGTTACGTCCCTGGGAAGTTGAAACACCAATTTACCCAAACGGGGCCCATAGTTTTGGCGCTTCATCTCCTAGGGTTAGGTTTTGGGATGTTTAGGGTTCTCCATTGTTTCTCAATAATAAATAGGCCCTCGAGCCTCATTGTAACTCAGTTCAGAGGCCTGTAGCCGCCACATCTCTTCTCAGAGATAGCTACCAGTGCCCTAGCTAGTTTTATTTCCATTCTGTCTGTAAGCAAATTTCAGTTCCTGATATTAATGAAATGAAGTGTTATTTCAATTTTGCATCTGTATTTTATGGTTATGTGTTTTATACCTTTTGCGTTCTGCATAAATCCGGGATCAACCCACCTATTCTATTAAATTTCTCATCATTTTTTATTTACTACTTCCGGTAATTTTCATGTCATGAACTTGAGAAATTTTGACCCCTAAAGCAGAGACTTTTTTAGATGCATTTGCGGTCTAGTAGGCTGAGTAGGGGATTGCGACAAAACCTATAGTCCTGAGATAGATATTTCCAATGAGGTATCATATGTGTCAAATAGAGATAATATTACCAAGTTACGACTCTTGGAAGTTGGCTTCCCAACTAACCCCTACATGGCTCATAAAATCTTAGTGTTACATCTCCTCCGGTTATGGTTTTGGTTGTTTAGGGTTCAATATTATTATTAAATAATAAAAACGCCCTTGAACCTCATTATAACACAGTACAAAGGCATGTAGTTGCCACATCTCTTCTCAGAGATAAGCTACCATCGCTTGAGCTAGTTTATTTTCCATTCTGTCTGTAAGAATTTTTCAATATTTGATATTAATGAAATGAAGTGTTATTCCTATTACATATCTGTATTTGTGATTATATATGTATTATGTTTCTTTCCTTATTAAATTGAGATCATATTTAGTACTAAATGTTTTTTAAGGGTCATGAATTCATTTATGCTTAAAAAAAAAATAATGAAAAACAACGATCTCACAAAAAATCGTAGGTAAAAAGGGTAAATCTAGAATAGCTAGACTTCGCCAGAATTTCAATGCTTGAAACTTATTTAAACATTTATGAAGTTGTTAAACATGTGTAGATAATTTCTTGATAAATGGTGAAATGACAAATATGTGGAACTTCAAGTATGCAAAGGCATGGACTAAAAGGAGGAGGAACATGAAGTTCTCCATTGTGTAACTCACATTAAGTTAAGAGTCTATATATATATATATATATATATATATATATATATATATATATATTAGTCATTGGTAATGTGGGGAGGTAGACAAGTCATACAAAGGTGTTATGTACATGCTTTGTATATGTTGATAACGCACAAGTGAAAAGGCATAAGAATAAGTGTTAAACCCCATAGATACTAGCATGCATGAAGGAAAATGTGGGGGTTGGAGTGAAGTCCAACTTTTCACTTGGTGCAATGCACTTTGCACCGAGGGAATGAGGAAAATAGTATTGGCATGGGGAGCATAAAATATGCTCCATTGCACATCATAACTTCCACTATATATCAAAAGTTGGTGCCTCATAATAGAGAAAGTGGTGGCTTATATGGTATATGACATGGACACCTATGGTGTTAAAACATGGACCGTATGAAAAATCACACAATAATATGTTGTAGTCTTGGAAAGCGAATGTTATATCAAAATGTTAAAAAAATTGTAACCATTTTTGTAAAAATAATTGTGAGGCCATTGGTGTTACAATACCACATGTAGTAAGAATAAAAGGGAATTTAGGAGGAAAATGGGTTACAAATTTTGGCTTAGTTCTTCATGGGAACATGCTACAAAATGTGATTAAGACTACTCATATAAATGATGGATTGAGAAGAGACTAAAGGGGGATTTTGGTTCTTCCAAAGAAAAAAGAGAATAGAGGAAGAGAAGGGAAGCATGTCTTCTCTTCCTGCAACCAATCCCAAGAAGGGGTTACCTTCAAATTTTTAAGCTCTTCATGGTTTCCCCAATCCGAGAGGGGAACTTCGTTGTAAAAGGAAGAGGAAAAGCACAATCATTCTCTTTATGCACTTTTATTGAGCCAAAAATCAAACTATAGTAGAGTTTGATTTCTAGAAACATTGATTTTGGTTGCATTTGTGCAACCCAATAATCCTACAATTGATAGTAAACTTCCCTTTCACCGAGAACTCAACTGGGTCTCCACTAGATCTGACATGCATGCAACTAACAATAGTAAATCCTCAGTTGCATGTGACATCATTGATTGTGAATTAATTAATATTTAATTCACTAGATCTCTCACTAGTGTACCTTCAGTTACAACTAGCACAATTGAGTTTAACTCACTTAACTGAGTTAAACTATTTACAACTTGCACTAACTCATGCACCAATGTGCTTTGAACTCTATTACAACTATAATTACTCTGCATGCCTCACAAACTACCTCTAACTCGAAATCCACTAGCTAACTGAATTTATCACTTTTAGTTAACTGATTCAAGTCAACATTGAGAATAGATTACATTTTAATATCCATCTTAATTAAGGGATATCAAAAATACACATGCACCCAAAAATAACATTGTGGGCCCCACCCTATTCTGGGTACTTAATGCACTAGACGTGAGTGCTGAATTTTCTTGTTGAATCTCAACACTGATCACCATAACCTCTGAATTTATTTCCCAGATGTTGCAAATACAAAATCTTGACTCCCTAAAACCACTTTCAGTAGATGCCCTCATGGAATTCTACAAAAATCTAACTTTCCCATAGAGAGCCAAGATATTTGAAATTTTTCTCCCTGAGGATGCACAATTACCCAAGAAAAACCCTCCTTATTTGATCCAGGAGGATCTTGATCAGTAAAGGTCAACAGAGTTCCAAATCAACTCCAGCAGTTCGACGTCCAGTCCAGCCTTCAGTATCGACAGTTTCGCCAGTGAAAAGGTCCTCTAGAGGTCATAAGGATTGAATGTTTTGTAAAGGGTTTTAATCCTAAGCTAAGGTTTAAAAGGACATTGTAAAAGTCCAAGGTTAAAAGTTATACCTAGACCTCAAACCCTAATACCTTACTCTAAAACCCTATCCACATCATCTAAGACCTAAGTGACCTAAGTGATGGCCTAAGTCCTATTCCTAAAACTCTAACCCTGTGGTCATAAATCCTTATCCTAAGTTTTAAGACCAATGAAAAAATCCTATGCATTAAATCTAAGCCTACAAATCCTTAAGTCTTATCTCTAAAACCAACACTTAAACCTATTGTGACAAAGGTCCTATTCGTAAGTTTTAAAACTATGATATAAACCTAAGTCTAAAAAAAATCCCTAGCACAAAAATATTAAAATCTATGCCAAAAACCTTTTAACAAATATTCGGATGATATGGTGTAAAACATTATTATAAGGGTTCGGGTTATGTTTTAAAAACTTTGTAATAAAACAAAACCCACCACAGCGTTACATAACCGCGTGTTTTGTGAAAAACTGTGTCGGAGTTTTGTTTCAACGTGTGACCAAATTTGTTACCGTGGCGGAGTTGTTTGCCACGTCATGTGATAGGCCACCCCGGGACCGTAACTGTCGGGTTTAAAAAGGCATGTGACCAGAACCGTCAGAGTGATCACCGAAGTCAAGACCGTTCAGCCAGATGTTACATAACCGCCGGTCAAAGCCGCCTGTTCACACGCAACAATTTAATGATGCGCCCGGTTAGCCTAACCGTCGAGCTAAATTTATATTATAATGTTTAAAAATGGGTTTTTAAAGTTATGTCAGCGCTAAGGAATTGGGAAATTAATCCCTAGGTTTGTTCTGGGATAGGATTCGAACCCCTATCCCTCCAATATCTCAACAAAATTCTAATTGAAGTATATGAAGGTTCGAGGCAGCTTATAAAAGCCATGGAATTCTTCATGAAAAGGGCATCCTTGGTTTTTGGGAAGGCATAGTGCATTTTGAGTGCAGTTTCATAAGGTTAGAGGCGATTTTGTTTGCAGCATTGCTCAGCCATCAGTGGTCGGAATTGGGCACAGAAGCTGTTGGAAATGTTTCCATTGATGGCAAGGAGATGTCAAAGGTAAAGATAGGGCAGGTGGTGGGCTATCCATAGGCAAAAGAAGGCAGTGTCTGAGCGGCGAAGGAATAGAATTGAGGCAGAAGCAACAAAGGAATTAGAGACAGAGCGGTGGAGTTGAAAAGGCCTGAAGGAGTGTAATACAGAGGTTTATTCATGAATTAGGGGTGTAATACAGTTTGCAGATGAATTATTGAGCAATTATTCATTAATTGAGTCTGTATGGCATAGACTTTGACTGAAGACTAAAACCATGTGGTAAAGACTTAATATGCTTGGGGATGAGCTGGAGTATTGCTTAAATGGCAGAAGAAGGCTGGAGTACAAGCAACATATATACATATATCTGTTTATGAAGAATTGTGAATAAGTTCCATGTGTGACTTTATGTGTTCTTGGTCGAATCATATGAGGAAATTGTCCCAATGTAACTGTGCATTTGTTGTTTAATTATGTATGGAGAGGACCTTTGTAATTGTGCATTTATTGGTGAAATTCCTGCAAGCTCTTGTAGAAGCCGGACCCTGTAAATCAAGCTAAGAATCTGCCTGTATATTTAGGAAGAAGAATGTATGATAATGTGTAGAAATGGTGTCCAAACTGTATGTACTTGTGGGGAGGATATACAAACCCTGTGATGAGAATTCCGTATGAATGAGACCCTGTAATAGAATATTTATAAGAAATGCATAAGAAAACTCTGCATAAGAATAAACGAAACCGTGTTATGTATGGTGGAAATCTGCAAGGGTTATGTATGGTGCAAGGGTTATGTATGGTGGAACTCTGCGTCAGAATATAAAAGAACCTTTTATAACAAGAAACCGTGTATTGACTGCAGTAAGAGTGGAGGCAAAACCACAGTCAAATGTACAGTGTGAATGGAACGGAACCATAATCGAAAAAAAAAAAAAAAAAAAAATATATATATATATATATATATATATATATATAATTGAGCGAGAAGCAGAGCACGGAGCAGGGAGAACCGGAACCTTAATGGGAGGAGCCGTGGGAGCGAAACCACAGTGGGTTCACGGATGATTTCAAATTCCGCCACCTTTCGGCAAATGGAGTGGTTTTGCAGAAATCGCAGCGATTCCATAGACTTCGTGACACGTGGCGTAGGCGGTATTGGAAGCCACCGTTTAACTTGCAATTTCACGCGTTATACACCGACCAAAGACGCCGAGCGAAATGGATATAAACCATCGATCTGGCGGAGGAGCATCGGACGAAGATCATTGAACGAAGATGCGCGAGGTTTAATAAAAAGCACCACAGGGAGATGCACTTGGAAATCTTTGATAAAATTCCAGTGAATTGTCGTTGAGCGGAATTATTGAACTGCGGAGTCATATATAATGAATCGGTTTATTAATGTTTTCGACGTATTATAATCTTAATATAAGGTTCGAGAGTATGTTAAAAGAGTCGATCAAAGTTTAATATTGGTGGTGCATGGTGGAGCCACCACAAAGTGGTGTTTACGGGGGCTCCCATTTCTCCGTACACATCAAATGGGGTGAGGCCCCGCAGTTCATCATAGCCGTGGATCGACGGTCAGCATGTGATCGGCCAGTCAACTACGGGGGGTACCCTCCATGTTAACCTCCGCGCTCTTCAACCCCCCGCACTCCGTCAATCTCCAATCAACCTGTGCGTTGTTTAACCTGCGCCTGTTCACCATGCTGCCGCCTGCGAATTGATCTCTCGTTCGGGCAGTTGGAATTACATTCCAACAAGTTGTATATGGTTAATTGGCGCGATATGAAATATGAAATATGTGAACGGGGCCTAATACATATACACGGAGATGGACTGTTAGGTTATAATATTATATGGCGACGGTAAATTTAATTACTTGGGCTTAATAACAATACCAGAAGTCTATAATTCTGGAGGTGGTATTATATGCATACCTGCTCGAGTTTGCTACCCCTGTGGAACTTAAAGGGAATGGAGCTCCGTTTGATGCGAATTGATACAACTATGATTCAAACCATATATACTTCAAGGAGAAAGAGGAAGTATATGATATGATTAAGTTATATCAAGAGCATGCTGAGACACACAAGAACAAATTTGACAGGTTTTCAAGCACAGGAATCTGGAAAATATTCAAAAGTGCAGTAAACAGGTGAAATGTGTAGATGACAGTAAATAAAGAAGATGCAGAACAGTTTCTTAACAACAGTAGAAAAAGACAAAATCCAGTAAAGTCAAAGTTCAGAAGAGGAGCTGAGTGATATTGAAATATGAAATTAAGAATGTAAATGTAAATGATGTAATTATTTTTTATTGTTTGTGATGCAAAGGCAAGTATCCTAAAGAAAAGAAAAAATCCCACTGTAGCATGACATTGTGTATATATTATTATGATTTTTAAATTTAGTTGGATAAAGAAATGAGGAGGCAAAAGACGAAGGGGTATGACCATTCATTTCGAATTCCTAGAAGAAAACAAACAGTCATCAAAAATTCTATAAGTAATATCATTTTGAAATGCCACAGAGAAAGTGAGAAGGGAGAGAAAGAGTGAGTAAAAATAATGCAGAAATAAAGCAGTGAAGCAGAGAAGAAAGAGGAGCTGAGCAGAGAAGAAGGAGAAGCTAATAGAGAATCTGAGAAGATGCAGAGATGATACAGGGCAGATATGAGAATAGATGAATAGCAGAGCAATTGGAACAAGACAGAGTTGATATCCAAGGTAAATCAGCAATTGTTTCTCTTTTGAAAGAGTGAGGAAGTTGGAGCTTCCCTATCAAGTTGTAGCTTGATAGATGTCAGTTGTAGCTGACTGAGGTTGGAGCCTCCTGTAGGTTGGTGCCTGCAGAAAATAGATGGGATTTGGTGCTTCCACATCAAGTTGTAGCTTGATAAAATGTCAGTTGTAGCTGACTGAGGTTGGAGCCTCCTGTAGGTTGGTGCCTGCAGAAAATTGATGGGAGTTGGAGCTTCCTTGCAAGTTTTAGCTTGCAGAATTGAGGTTGGAGCCTCCTGTAGGTTGGTGCCTACAGAAAATCAGTGGTGAGAGGGAGTTGGAGCTTGCCTTTGCATCACAACAATAATAAGATGTGGTGTTCTCCCTTCATGGGTTTCCACTTATATCTGGTGTCTCTGTGCATGATGTCTATGTGTTGATGTGGTTTATCTAATCTGCTTAATACTTGTTGCTCACATATTAAGACTGCTGTTACATTAACAAATCTGTTTGATACTTGCTTCTCACTAATAAAGATTTCTCACATATTAAAGTTGATCATGAAGTGAAGGTGTAAATAAGTTTTAAGAGAAAAGTTTTAAAAGTCCAGGTATGTGTTAAACTGATTCACCCCCCCCCCCCCCTCCTCTCAGTTTAACTAAGGGTTCAACAATTGGTATCGGAGCCAGGTTCCTTTGGTGAAAGCTTAATAGCTTGAAGGAGATCTGTTTGAGTCATGGACTATCAAAATGTACCTGTGCTAAATATAACAAACTTTCCTGAATGGAGAGATAAGGTTAAGACAGGTTTAATAGCTGATGAACCTGAGGTATGGAAGCTTGTTTGTGATGGTTACTGCACAGACTCCCCCACGGTGAAAGAACAACAGAGGAATGCCAAGGCAAAATGTGTGATATATAACAATCTTCATAACAAGGACCTTGAGTTAGTAATGGATTTAACTTCAGCAAAAGAAATCTGGGACAGACTGCATTTCATGCATGGAGTAGACATTGAGGATTGCATTGTCAAGAAGGAGAAGAGAATTAAGAAAAAGAGAAATTCATGTCAAAAAGAAGATGTCCAATCAAATGAGGCACCTGCTAGTGTGAATGGTAGTAAGAGCCATGAAGAAATTGCAGCTGAAGAAAAACCCAAACTTGACACAGCTCTGACTGAAATAGAAAAATTGAAGAATGAAAACAAAGACCTTAAGAGATTGGTACAAATATGTGATGAGAAAGAATATGAAGATAGGAAAGAAATTATTGGCCTAAAGACACAGCTTGAAGAGGCAAAGAAAATAGAAGACACTCTGCTGCAACAAATGAAAGAGAAAATTCAGGAATGTGAAAGATTGGAAGAAGAAGTAGTAAGCCTAAGAAAGAACTTAGAAAAATCCCAAAGAGAACTATTAATGAATACACCTCTAATAAAAGGGTCTGAACATTTGGACCAGATTCTAAATGCACAAAGGTCACCTATCATAAAGACTGGGATAGGATATGAAGGTGAAAACAGTAAGTCCAAGGTTGAAGACAACAAGAAAATCATTTTTGTAAAAGCTATAAAGAACAGTGAAGCAGCTTAGAAGATTCCCACAGAAGAAGAATCCAACAAGAACAAGATTTGTAAAGAAACAGACAAAATCAAGAAACAACATGAAAGAACAGAGAATCAGAGGATGAATCAATCAACTGCTAAAGGCTCATATGCTCCTAAGGATGTATTGAACAAATTCGGAAGATGTCAAAGGAGGTTCCTCCCTCCTATGAAAAATAGCACATGTTTTTCCTACCACAAACAAGGACATAATGCAGCATATTGCAAGACAAAGCCAATCCAGTCCAACCAGCAAAGGATGCAGCAAAAGAGAATAACCCCTCAAGCAAGTAAATGGAAAAGGCAATCTTCTATCAGGTACACAAACTATTTCCATGGCTATTGTTATGCATGCAATAATTTTGGACATAAAATTGTTGATTGTAAAATGTATCCAAGAAGAGGAACAAAATATTATACATCAGCTCAAATTCACATTGGTCAAATAAGATGTTATGTATGCCTCAAACTTGGTCACAAAGCAAAAGATTGTAATCTGCCATATATTTTAAAGAACTCTAGACATATGATGGAATCAAAACAGATCAATCAAAACTATGAATCAAAAGGAAGAGCAGTCATTATGAAGAACCCCAATAAAGTATGGAAAGAAAAGAGAAAGGGGGAGCCTATTATCTCCATAACATAATGAATATAGCATAGTCTCAGGAGGAGCTGCTCTAGGAAACAAAGAAAATATCTAACCAGTTATAGATATGAAGCAGCATCTCAGGGGGAGAGTAGTTCATATGTAGTCCACACAAAAAGTAGTCTAAGAAAAGCTCCATGAAATAAGAACAGCTATGAGATCAGGAAGTGAAAGGAAATTCCTCTAACAGAGAACTACAGAGGAAGAAGATTATCTGATGTTCTAATTAACTGAAAAATTGATGAAAGAAGAGAAGGCAACAAAAAGCCATGGTAATAGGAAGCGGACATCAACACCTTAAATGAAGATCACATTGTGTATCATATTGCTAGAATTGACATGAATCACATTAAGAAGATTGAGTAAGAAAAGTGCCTGTCATCATCAATATCCTTACTTCCTTCATCTATGAAAATGTCCCTTGGAGGAGTACAATTAAGAGAGTGTTCTGCCCTTGAAGATTCCAAGCAAAGAAATTGAAAATGTCTTCACAAAGATCATCATGTCAGAACAGTTGAATTGGTATATAAAGCAACAATGATTCTAGAACTGTCATAGAAAATAAAATGCAGTGACATTCTTTCAAATCAGGATGACAGAATAAGTAGCAGGTTAATGATGCCAAGGTCCAATTCAATATATTGATGGTGGTTGGTGTGAACAATGAAAAGATCAATAGTAGAAGCTAAGGGTAAATGTGCAAGCTAAAAGTGAAATCTCAGCATGGTTTATCAAAATAATATCAATTGATGGTTAGGTACAAGCAGCATGCTTATCAACAGATTACCAAGCATTATCAGTGGAGCAGCAGTATGATACAGGTCCACAGGATCAAAGGACTATGGCAAGAATGCATCAAGGTAAAATTCCCAGGGTTATCTGCATTCAGCATGAAAAGGTCAGTAGCAGTGCTAAAGGATTAGCATTAGGTTTACACTTGAAGGATTATATTATGCATTGCAGCAGTATCTGTTTCTATATATATATAATTGCATGCCTTCCTGAATTCAGTACATATATCTTCAAGGCCTCTTTCTGAAAATTGTTCATAAACTGGGTTAAGTTTGTTAGCTAAGATATAAATTAAATAACTTGAAGATGTTTTTGTTGGAAATAATCATGACAGAATAGTTAAAATATCTGAATAATGAAGGACTAGTTGTGATTACCATCTGAAGCTCAAAAGTTTTTTTAAAATCATCTAAATCCTACTTCAGCACAAAGGATTTACTGGTAATCCACCTTTAAAGAGAGATTGATTATTGACATACATACCATTATGTCATAAATAAAACTGCAAAGCTGATAAGTGAAACTGACCAATACATTGAAGGGTTTATTTTGGAAATACATTGTACAAGAAGGAAAGTCAGTTGGCCTCTAATATTGAAAGATACTGCCTTATCCAATCATACATCTCTGATTAGATAAAGCTGGTACAATGTGTTCTATGAAGGAACATTATCCTCACTTTTAGCCTTATACTAGTGAAAGGAGACTGTGCTTTGGACTGTACCAATTTACAGTATATATTCAAGTCCAATAATCCTCAAAGTGTTCTCTCAACAAGTCTTGTACATCAGTCTAGAGCAGCATGGTACAAAGTCAGCAGAAGAGGGCCTAAACATAACTCAGAGAGAGGAAATGAAGAAAGAAAACCAGGAAATGAGCAACCCTTTGCCATTGATATCAAAGGGGGAGGAAAAACAAAAAGGGGCTTTCAAAAGGCAAGCAGAGGAAGTATGTTGCCATCAATTCCAAAGGGGGAGACTGTTGGAGATGTTGTCATTGATGGCAAAGGAGATAGCAAAGGTAAAGATAGGAGAAACACCTAAACTATCCATAAGGAAAAAGAGACAGAGAGGTAGCAGAGGCAGCAGAAGGAATAGAGGTATTGAAGCAGAAGCAACAAAGGAATTAGAGACAGAGCAGTGGAGTTGAAAAGGCCTAAACGAGTGTAATACAGAGGTTTATTCATGAATTATGGGTGTAATACAGTTTGCAGATGAATTATTGAGAAATTATTCATTAATTGAGTCTGTATGGCATAGAAATTGACTGAAGACTAAAACCCTATGGTAAAGACTTAATATGCTTGGGGATGAGTTGGAGCATTTCTTAAATGGCGGGAAGAAAATTTGAGTACAAGCAACATATATACATATACGTTTTATGAAGAATTATTAGATAAGTTCCATGTGTGACTTTATGTGTTCTTGGTCAGATCATATGAAATTGTCCCTGATGTAATATTTGCATTTGTTGTTTAATTCTTTATGGAGAGGACCTTTGTAATTGTGCATTTATTGGTGAAATTCTTGCAAGCTCTTGTAGAAGCCGGACCCTGTAAATCAAGCTAAGAATCTGCCTGTATATTCAGGAAGAAGAATGTATGATAATGTGTATAAATGGTGTCAAAACTGTATGTACTTGTGGGGAGGATATACAAACCCTGTGACGAGAATTCCGTATGAATGAGACCCTGTAGCAGAATATTTATAAGAAATGCATAAGAAACCTCTGCATAAGAATAAACGAAACCGTGTTATGTATGGTGGAACTCTGCAAGGGTTATGTATGGTGGAACTCTGCGTCACAATATAAAAGAACCTTTTATAACAAGAAACCGTGTATTGACTGGAGTAAGAGTGGAGGCAGAACAACAGTCAAATGTACAGTGTGAATGGAACGGAACCATAATCGAAATATATATATATATATATATATATATATATATATATATATATATATATATATATATATATATATATATATATATATATATATATAATTGAACGAAGAACGGAACACGGAGCACGGGGAGAACCGGAACCTTGACCGGAGGAGCAGGTGAGGGTGAAACCACAAGCGGGTTCCACGGAGGGCGGATTTTAAATTCCGCACCACCTTTATTGTAAGGTGGTTTCGCCCGGCTCCTTGTGATTACATAGACTTCGTGACACGTGGCATAGGCGGTATTGGAAGCCACTGTTTAACTTGCAATTCCGCGCGTTATACACCGACCAAAGATGCTGAGCGAAATGGATATAAACCGTCGATCTGGCGGAGTAGCATCGGACGGAGATCATTGAACGAAGATGCGTGAGGTTTAATAAAAGCGCACGGAGATTAAGCCAGGTACGGTGCGTTCCGTGGATTGGTTGTTTGACTGAATTGTGGGGCCTGGCAGAGTCATATATAATGAATCGGTTTATTAATGTTTTCGACGTATTATAATCTTAATATAAGGTTCGAGAGTATGTTAAAAGAGTCGATCAAAGTTTAATATTGGTGGTGCATGGTGGAGCCACCACAAAGTGGTGTTTACGGGGGCTCCCATTTCTCCGTACACATCAAATGGGGTGAGGCCCCGCAGTTCATCATAGCCGTGGATCGACGGTCAGCATGTGATCGGCCAGTCAACTACGGGGGGTACCCTCCATGTTAACCTCCGCGCTCTTCAACCCCCCGCACTCCGTCAATCTCCAATCAACCTGTGCGTTGTTTAACCTGCGCCTGTTCACCATGCTGCCGCCTGCGAATTGATCTCTCGTTCGGGCAGTTGGAATTACATTCCAACAAGTTGTATATGGTTAATTGGCGCGATATGAAATATGAAATATGTGAACGGGGCCTAATACATATACACGGAGATGGACTGTTAGGTTATAATATTATATGGCGACGGTAAATTTAATTACTTGGGCTTAATAACAATACCAGAAGTCTATAATTCTGGAGGTGGTATTATATGCATACCTGCTCGAGTTTGCTACCCCTGTGGAACTTAAAGGGAATGGAGCTCCGTTTGATGCGAATTGATACAACTATGATTCAAACCATATATACTTCAAGGAGAAAGAGGAAGTATATGATATGATTAAGTTATATCAAGAGCATGCTGAGACACACAAGAACAAATTTGACAGGTTTTCAAGCACAGGAATCTGGAAAATATTCAAAAGTGCAGTAAACAGGTGAAATGTGTAGATGACAGTAAATAAAGAAGATGCAGAACAGTTTCTTAACAACAGTAGAAAAAGACAAAATCCAGTAAAGTCAAAGTTCAGAAGAGGAGCTGAGTGATATTGAAATATGAAATTAAGAATGTAAATGTAAATGATGTAATTATTTTTTATTGTTTGTGATGCAAAGGCAAGTATCCTAAAGAAAAGAAAAAATCCCACTGTAGCATGACATTGTGTATATATTATTATGATTTTTAAATTTAGTTGGATAAAGAAATGAGGAGGCAAAAGACGAAGGGGTATGACCATTCATTTCGAATTCCTAGAAGAAAACAAACAGTCATCAAAAATTCTATAAGTAATATCATTTTGAAATGCCACAGAGAAAGTGAGAAGGGAGAGAAAGAGTGAGTAAAAATAATGCAGAAATAAAGCAGTGAAGCAGAGAAGAAAGAGGAGCTGAGCAGAGAAGAAGGAGAAGCTAATAGAGAATCTGAGAAGATGCAGAGATGATACAGGGCAGATATGAGAATAGATGAATAGCAGAGCAATTGGAACAAGACAGAGTTGATATCCAAGGTAAATCAGCAATTGTTTCTCTTTTGAAAGAGTGAGGAAGTTGGAGCTTCCCTATCAAGTTGTAGCTTGATAGATGTCAGTTGTAGCTGACTGAGGTTGGAGCCTCCTGTAGGTTGGTGCCTGCAGAAAATAGATGGGATTTGGTGCTTCCACATCAAGTTGTAGCTTGATAAAATGTCAGTTGTAGCTGACTGAGGTTGGAGCCTCCTGTAGGTTGGTGCCTGCAGAAAATTGATGGGAGTTGGAGCTTCCTTGCAAGTTTTAGCTTGCAGAATTGAGGTTGGAGCCTCCTGTAGGTTGGTGCCTACAGAAAATCAGTGGTGAGAGGGAGTTGGAGCTTGCCTTTGCATCACAACAATAATAAGATGTGGTGTTCTCCCTTCATGGGTTTCCACTTATATCTGGTGTCTCTGTGCATGATGTCTATGTGTTGATGTGGTTTATCTAATCTGCTTAATACTTGTTGCTCACATATTAAGACTGCTGTTACATTAACAAATCTGTTTGATACTTGCTTCTCACTAATAAAGATTTCTCACATATTAAAGTTGATCATGAAGTGAAGGTGTAAATAAGTTTTAAGAGAAAAGTTTTAAAAGTCCAGGTATGTGTTAAACTGATTCACCCCCCCTCGGTTGTAAGGGTTCAGCAAAGGACAGGCGTCGGAAAGGCGAGGAAGATTAATTTCTATTTACAGGGTTCAGAAGTGCCTGCAAGCACAGTCATTCTATTCCATTTCAATGTAAATATTCTTCAAGATCAATCCTAATAAAAATGGACGCCCACTTAAAAGTGGACCCAGAGATGTAGGCCAAGAGGGACAAACTCCGTCATCAAATTGTTTACCTCTTATTCTCTCTGATTATTGGTGTTATTTAATTCAATTATGTTGCTCGTTTATGTCATTATTCATTAAAGCATACTTAAGTTAACAGTCAATCTAAAGGACAAACTAATCAAAACTTCTTAAGCACTTTATTCGATCACATTCAGATCATTATTCCTCCTCCATGTTCCCAGATATGAATAAACAGATAATTTCCATGATTTCATACATACTTGGTTACTATTCTAACCAGTGGATCGATGAAGCCATTGTAGAATTTTTGTCAGTTTTTACAACTTGTGAAAAACCTATTGTTTTTAATTACAGTGAGTTCATTGCAGATGCAATGCATGACTAGTTTCTAAAGTTTCCTACTGAGGGAGCTTTCAAGTACAGTTCAGATTTAGTTTATTTGTTCCTTTATCATCAACCAGACAGGTTTTCATTTTATTTGCAGAATTTAGATGAGCAGGGTAATTCACAATCAGTCATCCATTGGACCTCCTTAGTGAGGAAGAACTCCACTGAATTTACCTTTGCAGATTATGTTGATCACTTCCTTTATACAGTGATTTTTCTACTAAAAAATGATATAGAACCTAGAATAGGATCAGAGATTCAAAGAGTTTTGCATCTTAGTGACCATACAAAGAAATGGGATTGGTATTTATACCAAAACTATACTGAGATCAAGGTTTATGGGTGTGAATTGCCACCCTATAGGATTCCAAAATTTGTTCCCATTTCTAATTGGAATATATAAGAAAGATGATACACATGGATGACTTACACTTTGTTGCAGCTAAAAAGGAGGCACAATTTAAGATCAAGGCTCATATTGGACCCTTCATTTGCAATACTAGAATAGTAGATAAAGAGGCATATTTGCTACTAAATAATATTAACTTGAAATTAATTTTTACTTGGTCTTATGATCCTTTCGGCCTCATTTCTAAGTTGAGAGTGGAGTAGAAGACCACTCCTTACACCCACACTTCTAGGCCAAAGATAGATAGTTCATGAACCATAGTTAGTGGGAGGAGAACACACTGCAGGAAGCTCAAGAACATGGCATATCTACAACTACATATCATACTCCTATACCTCAACAGAAATAGGAGAAAAGGATAAGGGAAGAAGAGTCTTCTCCAGTGACAGAAATTGGATCCAAATAATTCCTAATATATAATAAGAAGCAAAAAATTAATTCTGGACCAGTCTTTCAGTAGGGAGGTAAAGAGTAGGAAACTATAATTATGAAATTCCTTCATGTTTATACAAGATAAGATTATCTCTTCAGAGGATATCCCTAATCTTCAACCTCCAAAGATCCCCCAGATGTGGCACAGACAACAGAATTGGCTCAAGACACAGCTAAGCCAAACATTTTTTCCAAATACAAACTAACCAAACAGAAGAATTAAATGTTAAAGTTAACCATATACACCCTATTCTGGAAGAAAACAACTACCTCACAGCATAGGTTTATTTCAGCCTTTGATACATCGAAAGGAAAAATGCAAATTGCATTTCTTGAAGCATAAGTTTTAGTGCCAAAGACACCAACAAATTACAAAGAATCCATATTTTCCTTTGATGCACGAGAGATTCATATAATTGACCAAATGGACATGCATAAGTAAACTAGTGAAATGATGTACTCTACTTTTACTAATGTTTCCATGTCAGCCTCCAAACTACAGATATCAGTCAACAACATACATACATAATTAAAGCTAGAAAGGATTTCATCCTTGGCCAAGGATACCAAGATCAAATCACTAGAAGACTTGGTAATCAAGTTGTGCTACAATCTCAGTGATGTGAAGGCAGTAGAGGAGATTGTAAGAATAAATAATGTTGATATAGCAACATTAAGGAAACAGCTCAAACTACCCACTACAAAATATCCACAGGCCAAAGAAGTTGGGGAGATAGAGAAACAAAAATAAGACATGTTCAAGATAATAATTGAACAAAACAACCAAATCAGAGACATGGAAGTGGAAATGGAGAAATTTATCAAGGAAAAGGCGCAGACATCAAAATTGGCTACGGTCCCACTGACTACAGTCCCCATTTCAGTTGCAACAACACCAGGAGCATCTACATCAACGTCAACACAAGCACAGAACATAGATCATTCAAGTGAGTTGGTCAACTTATGGAAAATTTGTCCATTCAAGGGCAATAAATTGAAAAATTAAAGGCATAGTTTAAGGATCTAAAAGAACAAAAATTAAAAATAGATGCTTCATATGTAGCATAATTACAGAAATATCAGAGACTCACTCATAGGGTTGAACAATTTGAAAGTGAATCAACAATGTCACGGACTTTCACATAAGAAAAATAAGTATATGGATAGAGACCAATGAAACCATCACTAAAATATGTCCTTCAATCCAAATTATTTTTTAGCAGGAAGAATTAATACACAAATCCAAAGAAGTAGTAAAGGAGATAAAAACATATTTGGGGCAGAAACCAGGTGAAGCAACACCTATTATAAAAATATTGAATTCTAAAACCAAAGAAGAATTAGAAGATCTTGGAAATTAAGACAGGACAGAAACCATCTTTGAGGTAAAAATGATGCATACTAAAAGGAACCTTATGTTGTAGCTCGAGAATAAGTGTAACAATCTGGAATCCAGCATTCAAAGATTCCATAAGAAGTTTCATGTGCTAAATAGGAAAGGACTGTTGGGGTTAAATGGGATGGGAGATAATTTGATTAGCCTAAAAGACTATCAGGAAAAATTATGCACTATTGCCGGAGATAAATTAAAATTTGGAGGTATAAAGGGAACATCATAGGGAAGGCATTCATGGAGGCTATAGAATTTGACTTATTCATTTGTCATGAGATCAAACACTTTTTTTCCATCAAGCCTACTTTCTAGAAGTATATTGATGTAGATGAGACATATAGAAAATTGATAAAATCTTCTATCGCAAGTGAAGATCGATGGGAGAAGCTATGTTAATTGATTGGGTAAAAAAAATTCAACTCCAATAGCCAGACAACAGGGCAACACTTTTTGAGGTCCATTCATCAACAAACATCCTCGAGAATAGAGCCAACAACCATATCAGTTTTAGATTTCCTATAATTTTGTTCAATATTTGTAAAGCACTTTTGGATATTTTGTAGAATATCTTGAGATTTTCACTCAAGATATTTTCGATATTTTTGTATAAATACTTTCAAATTTGAAGTATTATCGTTGGGATCTGTATGAAGAAATAGATTGTTGAATGTAAAGTTGTTCCTTGAGCTCAAGTGGACAAATTCCAATAATACAGAGAGCTTTTTAGGATTCATGTGTGAGACTTGTTGGTGATGTTAATTTCACATGTTAATGTGTTTTATTTTTTCTATTAATTCATATGTTTATCTTATTTGTTTTTTTCTAAGAAAAATAAGTATCTGAAATTTTTTTAAGTACACTCAATTCTAGCTTTTGAAAAAAATTAATGTTTTCTGCTAAATTTAAACAATAGAATTATTAACTGCTCTATGTTTAGTGGATTCTTAATCTTTCGTTCTTTACCATATCCTAAATATTTTTAGATCTAATAAGTTTTCCTACCCCGCCCTGTTAAATTTGTCTGTCATTGATGCAATTAATCAACTTAAAGTTTAATTGACTCGATTTCCCAATGGATTTCCTTTGTTGTTCCAACCAAAAAAATTTAAAAACCAAACCTTGAACTTCACATCTAGCCTAAAAATCTAAAATCAACAAAGTTAAATCTGATAGAGAGATCCCTCTCTGAAGCTGGCAGGGCTAGATCCCACCTTCCAAAGTGGTTTTGTGGTTACCTCTAGGTTTCTTTCACAACCTTAACAAATTACGGAGTGATAGCAGGTTGCATCAGCAAATCCAGAACACCCACACAATACACCCAATCCCTATATTGTGAAGCAACAAAATCATATTTCTTTCTTTGCCAAAACCAATGGATCTCTTCCATTGGATCTTTACAAACTGGACAAAAAACTGCGATATTCACCTCTGCTCCAAAGTTTTCTTCATAGTATTTCATTCTCGAAGGACTGAGATTATATTCTACAAGAAGGTCCATAGTTTTGGGGATTGACGGGTGTTTTCATTACCCCATGGTTCCCATAATTTGATGCAAACACAATCATTGTATCAAGAATGTCGGTATGGGTTAGGATACACAACCTTCCCCTTCATTTATGGCATCACAAAACTCTAGAAGACATGGAAAACCTCTTAGGGCGATTCATTAAGACAAACACTCAAAGAATGGAAGAACGAATATATACTTTTGCCATAATCTATGTGGAGGTTGATCTCAACAAAGGCCTGCAAGATTGCATCCACCTATCACACAAAAAGCAAAGTTGGACACAATTCCTAGATTTTGAGAACACGATCTTCATATGTCGAATTTGTCGACAGATAAGACATCTGCAAAATACATGCCCCGAAGCCAAGAAAGAGCCGTAAAGGAAGAAGAATACAGGAAAGAAACCCAAAGGATGGATTCTAAACATAGTGGTGCAGTTTTCGGAGGTGTTGGAGCACATCTGAAGGTGCTATTGTCACTTTGGAGATCAAACAAGCCCATGGCCACCAGGATTGTAGGTCAAGCCTAGAGGAGTTGGTAACAAAATTCAGAGATTGAATAGTCATTTTTGGGGGTTTCATGTCTTATGAAGCCAATGGAGCAATCAAAATATCCATTGGAGCATCATGGCTAATTGTAATCATACATTTGACTCATAATTCCAAAAGGGCCTAACTAGTTAAAGCAGGTCCATGGAGATGTAGCCCAGGAGGGGTGAACGCCATTATCATCCATTGTTTTATGTGATTGATGTCAGTTATATTTCTACATTTCAGTTGATGTATATGAGTTTTTAAAATCTAAATAAATTATAATTTCATCATAAAAAACACATGAAACTTGACACTTTAACCCCTTCACAAATGGTAAAATGAGACGATCCTAATCACACATTTTTATTAGTGGTGAGGGAGCTAGCATAATAATAACTAGTTTTACCATATTCAGATAAAAAATCAAATTCCAAGTACAAGTAGCGACATGATCAACATCAGGTGCCACACAAGTTTGAGGTGGGTGACAAAGTTTGGCTACATTTGTAGAAAGAACGCCTAATCGGTGCCCATCGGAAACTCAGACCACTATGTTATTGGAATCACACCATCATCAAGGCAGTGGGAGACAATTATTTTGAGCTCAAAATTCCCCCATTCCTTGGCCTGCACCCAGTCTTCAATGTGGATCGCCTTCGGCCATACTTTCCACAATTACTGGACACATATGACATTGCAGAACAACTCACACCGACAGAGTTAAATCCAGACTGCATGGAACAAGATGCAACTAATCAGACCATGAACACAACTTAATATCACTCTCCAAAAGAGGAACCAACTATATCGAGTTGTCAAAGCAGACCAACTCCTTCACCAGGCCAAGTGGTTCACCAAGGACCAGGTTCAACAAAAATTTCCCCACCTCATGGAGGCTCTGCACACAATGGGGACCACTGATTCCTAAGGGGGGAGGAATGATACAGGTGGAAATTGGTGTCCACCCACCTATTCTAGCTAGAAAGTTTCATCAGTTTTCTTATTTACTACTTTCAACAATTTTCAGGTCCTGAACTTCTAGAGCAATTTTGACCCCCTAAACAAACTTTTTTTGAGGTCTGTTGCAGTCCCGTAGCTGGAGGTAGGTGGTTGCGGACAAACCTATAGTCCTCATATAGATATTTCCAATGAGGTATCATACATGCCAAAGAGAGATAATATGACCAAGTTAAGACCCCAGGAAGTAGGTTGCCCAACTAACCCCAACAGGGCCCATAAACACTTGGTGTTACATCTCATCGGGTTGGGGTTTTGGTCGTTTATGGTTTTCTCTTATTGTTCAATAATAAAAAATTCCCTTGATCCTCGTTGTAACACAGTTCAGATGCATGTATTTGCCACATCTCTTCTCAGAGAAAAGCTACCATCGTGTGAGAAGCTGACTGCAACACCACCCAAAATTTTGGGTATATTTAAAATTTCGGGTTCCCCCTCTGCTCGCCTAGGCGTTAAAGTCTTTCACCTTACCTGCAGTCAACGACATCCCGCCGACCTAACTCTAACCCCTCACGAGTTGTCTCATCACCATGACTTGATGTTGTCGCTGCAATCACGCCATATGTGGGAGGGATCTCTAGCGTGCGCTCGAACATTCTTACCGCAGTCGCGCCATGTGTAATGAGATTGCCATGCATACGTTTGAATGGAAACCTTTTGTGTATTGACGAATAAAAGCCTTCCCACTATAGGTCATTAAGTTGTTGTTTGAATACTTCTCTTAGGCTTGTTAGTTTGATATGTTTTATCTGTGGTCACCATTATCAAAGAATAATTATGATGTCGTTATGTTCCACACAAGTCGACCCCACAGGTGACAAACTCCTCAGTCGTGTCAAGACATCAAGGGAAGTAAAGTTGGGCTCAACAACGAGGCCAAAGTTGCGGAACAGGGGAGGATCAGGAGCAAGTGATCAAGTACTATTAAAAGGAGGATGGTGTGATGCACATCGATCAGAAAAGAACCTTTTACGTCACTGATGCAAAGGCCTCCTTCACTAGTGCGCACCAGATGCTTAAAGCGCTCCGTTTGGAAATGTCTAGATCCTACACCATATCATCTGAATGTCTAGGGGTGCACGCAAAGAAACATATTTCACCACTTCGATGAATCTAGCCTGAAGTGTAGCCCGGTGGACATAGCCGACTCAGGAGATCTCCCTAGAGAATGACAATCTCATATGGTTTTGGCAAGTCGACGGCAGAGTTTCAAATATGGCAACGCACCTTTGAGGAAGTAACATCTATTGATTTTGAAATACATACTGTGGCATTATTTAGGCTGCAAGGAGTACGTGTGGAGGAATAAAAGGGCCTTAAAACCTTAGTCTTCTTTGCTCTTGAAAGTTGTCTAAATGAAACTATAGGAAACGGGGAATTTCAAATTGAACATAAAGGGTCATGTTGAAATGCATACGCCTTTGGTAGCCGGGTAAAAAAGGTAAGTATGAAAAGGGCTATCAATGTGGCTTGAGAAGTATACTTCGACTCTCGATCTTTCAAAACGAGAAGCTTTCGTAATTAGGAGGAAAAGTAAATGATCGAATTAAAGCTAGGCTCGGAAGCACATGGTTTTAAAACCATAAAGTTATCTTGGAGCAAAACTCAATGATAACACTATAAAGGGTGCAAGGTGATGTTGTATATATTAATGCAAAGCACAAAACAACGAAGTTCCCAAACCATATAAAGTAGCGGCCCAACTTTACGAGTAAAGCAATGATCACAACCATATGAAAACTTTCTATGGCAAGTTTCGACCTACGCTAAAAGGTTTGTGGCATATATATTTTTTATGGTCAAAGGTAGTGTTTACGTTGATTAGTCCAAACTGCATGTACGAAATTTTCAACGTGTCTATCTCAAAGCATGCATGACAATCGACGTAAAAGGGTCGCACGTTTCCGGTTTTTAGATTACGATAAGTATTTCGAGCCATATTTATAACACAACGGTCGAACGTATGGTTGAACACGGATCACAGCTATGGCAGAGTTTTGTTCTTTAGAAAGGATATATGGTATTGGGCCGAAAGGCGTTTAAACGTGGAGTCCAACGTTCACTTTCCACGTTGCATGGAGCCCAACGAAAACGTTATGCATATACGTGGCGGTCAACTCTCCAACTAAAGCGTGGAGCCAACGTTCGAAGTCTACGTTGCATGGAGCCCAACGTCCATAAGCCAAATGAAAATGTGTATACGTATACGTGGCGGTTAACTATTCAAACTAAAACCTTTCAATGTTACAATGTTTGCAAATACAGTTGGAGCGTCATCTCAAAGACAGCGGTGCATTTCTTCATTGAAGGGAATGGCGCCAGCTAATTTTTAAACAGAGGAACGGTCTCGTATGCAGTATAATAAAGGAGATAGAAAAGTTGAACAGTCTTGATGTCGAGATATACGATCATGCCCATGCATATACGGGGAGCAGTGTGCAAAGGTTCGATGGCGCAGGTTGGAGCAGATATCTTTTATGGTCCAAAGGTGTGTTCAAGACGTGGCATCAAATTATTATAATACATGGATTGGTCAAACTGCATGGATAAAATGTTCGACGCGTCCACCTCCAAGTCCGCATGGCAACTGTCATAAACAGACCGTGCGTTTCTGGTAAGCGTATAAGGACATAGTGCTGAAATGGAATCTGAATGATTTATGCCGGCCTCTGTAGCCCCGACGGCAATATTCCAGGAGAGAATCACTCTTCAGATCTGCTGCACTCGCCATATTTAGAAAAACATTATCGCCACATATTCGCTGGGAGCTGATTTTTGATATTGCTACTACTGACCACGTCGAGCTGTCTTCACAGAGCTCAGCCTTCGATCATTCCCCATGCGCTTGCTGTTACTATGTCTAAAGGCACTGAAATCGGATCTTGCATGCCACATCGATTGTTTCGATATTTTTTGCAGCGCATTCAATTTCACGCCCGTGAGGAAAAGATAAGCTCACCACAGAAGAAATGGTCTCACAGAAAGAGCGACATTTTGATTTATTCTGAATCCATCAAGATAATTCAGAATCCTCCGCAGACCTAGTCAGCATGATCGACCTGCAAAATTATCTCTGTTAAACAACCTCCG
>JAXQQM020081939.1:0-184423 GCA_034641835.2 Pinus albicaulis | reverse complement strand
TTTCGTTGCTAAACTCTACATTTTGAGCACAAAGATGCATGCCCTTTTATATATGTGTGAAGTTATTCATCTCAGATAATGACCTTGACTGATTCTGTCAATCATAGTTGAAAAAATCGTGGAGTTGTTAGCTTGGTCAGGAGTCCAACTCTCTGCTGATAAGTCAAACTTCCAAAGACCAAGAGATCTGCATGCACTTGCTAAGTTGCTAGTCAAATATTAAACTGCCAGTAACTTGCATGTTATTTCACGCCTAGGGTCTAACTACTTGCGGGAAGATTGAACAATTCGTTGGTGTCATAAAAATGCCAATAATATTTCTGAGTGAAACTCTAAATTTGACGAAAACCACTTGCGACGACCTTGAAGGGGCCATGGAATAACTTGAATTTATAGATGAATGCAATAACTTGAACTTTGCCAATGCCATTGTTGAACCACCTCCACTCATATAATTAGAATAGAGGAAAACTTTGCGAGAACACCTCGACAATGGTAATGAGGATGAAAGAATTAATGAGCAACCTCTTACTTATCGGAACTGTGTGTCGGCTTATGCCCTTCTCAGCTGCTGCTCCGTTCGATATTCTCGTTATACGGTTTTGTGAGAATAGCGAATATACAAACGGTAGCACTTTTCAGAGTAATCTAAAGCAAGTTCTGGAGTCACTGGTGGGTGGGGAACGATTCTACGAGTAGATTCAATACATCTAGTGGGAAAAAAAGCCACAGTATGGTTTATGGGTTTGCCCAATGCAGGGGCAATTTAAACTCCTCTGATTGCAAATAGTGCATGGCCACTGCAAAAGCCGCTATTATATCCGACACTGGTATCGGCACTCGTATTGTTGGAGAATGCAACAAAACACTTCTGCGTCCATGATACTAGATGCATGCTTGTTACGTTACAACAATCATAGTTTTTCCAACACTTTTAGTGGGAGCGCACACAACTTTCTTCTGTGCAATACTGGGGAAAAAAACGAGCCAGAGTTCGCAATTACTATTAGGGCCCTTCTCCAAAATGTTCTCTATAAAGCTGCCAGGAGTCCCAATATTTTTGCTGCGGAGCAAGACGTTGCGCCTTATAATTCCACAACTCTTATCTACATTTTGGTGCAGTGTTGGGAACCTCTGTCCTGAGAAGACTGCGAGGCGTGCCTAAAGTTTGCATTGTCTGAAATATATAAGAGCTGCATATATAGCTGGAGCTGTTGGGTCGCAATGCGGATCTATGAAGTGCTACATGCGTTCTGAGCTTTATCCATTTTTCAATCCTCCAATTATATTGTCGTCGCCATCACCGTCCTCGTTGCTGTCACCGACAAAGAGCCCATCAAGTATCTTATTTAACATAGTATCACATAGTTTCTAATTATCTTCTTTCACATAGTTTATAATTATCAGGAATATCGTGGGGATTTTGTAAAAATTTGATTTTGGTGATTTATGAGGTTCCTTGTGCGAATTAATCTGAGTTTCCTTGTGCAAATTATTTGAGATTTCTTGTGCAAATTTTCAAAAGAAAAAAGATCCAACGTGCAGCTTTGTGTAATTCTGGGATTAGCAGCCGCTACGATTGGATTAATTGCAACGATAACCCTTTGCAAGTTGAAGTTTTTCTCTTGTGGGAAAAATTCCGAACATATTTCTCAAATGAGAGCTATTGAAATTGTAGATAATTCAGTGACCACTAGCTTGGATATTACGAACTGCTTTCCTATCTGTTTTTCGCAAGATAATTAAACGCTTCGTAACTATTTTCGCAGAAGTCGAAGGAGCAATTAGTTTATCGGCCACTATAGTGAATCCGGAACTTATTTTCAACTACGAGACTTTGAAAGTGGCCACGTCTAGTTTTCACGCAGAGAGAAAACTTGGTGAAGGCGGTTTTGGTTTCGTATTTAAAGTGAGAGTTTGTTCTTAAATCCAGTTTAATTTATTTTAATGCAAATACCATGGTTAATGATTAAACCATAGAATTTTTCTCGACTAGGCATGGTCGTTCTTGATCAACAGTGGGATCTATCAGATGGCAGAGAGGAGGAATTGAAACAGTTGAAAATAGGGTCAAGTCAAGGAGATGTCGAATTTCTGAATGAAATGAATTTGATCAGTCGTATTCAGCACAAGAACCTAGTGAAACTGCTTGGTTTCTCAGTCATAAATTCAGAAAGGCTACTAGTTTATGAATACCTCCAGAAAGGTAGCCTTGAGAATATTATATTCGGTAGCTAATCCCTCTTTAATCGTTGCACCGATCCTGATTTGTTCTAGTTTTGAGTTTCTTTTGTACGAGCTTGATAATATTTTTGGTGTATGTTTTGCGAATATAGAAAAATGTCATTCATTTGATTGGGGATAGAGGTATGAAATCGTTGTTGGAACTACACGAGGGCGTGCATATCTTCATGAAGAATCTGAAATTCGAATAATTCATAGAGATATTAAAGAAAGAAATATTTTACTCGATAATAAACACAAACCCAAAATCACAGACTTTGGCTCTTCAAAACTATTTGAAGACGATAAAACCCACATCAACACTAGAGTTGCAAGAACTTTGTAAGTATTCTTTCTTCAATATGATTCATATAATTTGAGATAGTTAAAAAATGGAGATTTCATTGTACACAGTATTGTGCAGTGGTTACATCGCACCTGAGTATGTGTACCGCAGACAGCTAACAGAGAAGGCAGATGTATTTAGTTTCGGAGTGGTTGTACTTGAAATTATCAGCAGAAGAAAGAATCAAAGTTTTCCTCAAGAGATGGAATTTCTCATCGAACGTGTAGGGCTAATGTGGATCTAACCTTTGAAGTAGATATTTTCAGACATGTCCATAGATGTATGAATCCTTTCTAACTAAATCTCTATGTTTTGTTGACATTGGTCAATTACCAGGCATGGAGACTGTATAACGCAGATAGAGCTTTAGAAATTATGAATTCCTCGTTGAAGGGTAGTTATTTTTGGGAGCAAGGGATTAGGGTCACTCAAATTGGTCTTCTGTGCAGTCAGGCAGCTGCAGCGTTGAGGACTTCAATGTCTCGTGTGGTGACGATGTTGGCCTCTGAGAAAGAACATCTTCCTTTGCCCACAAAGCCCCCTTTCATAGATCTACATAGTGTGGGCAGTAGAGCAACTTCTAGCACACCATCCAATATCCACTCAGCAGCTGCCTATTCTTCATTAAGCATCGTAGAGTCGAGGTGAAAATCTACAAATGCTTTTTTGCAATATGTTATCCCAGTTTACTGTTCCACTTCTATCTGTGTATTACACGACTCGAGAGGAGATTTCGTGCTTATACAAAATTTAAGGATGAGTGATTAGTCTGCGGAAGAAAATCGTTTTCTTGGGGGAAACCATGGAATGTCGGTTCTCATCTACTCAGTCCATTTGACATGTACTACTTTACTATCAATTGCACCAGATGTTGCAAAGGAAACGCCGTAAGTTGATGGCATCATCATTAATCAAATATGTATTAGAAATAATAACACCTCAATAAATGTGAAACTTATTTTTCCTTGTAGAAACTTGTTAAATGACATACTTTCCATAAATTGAATCCTTGGCAGAGGAATGGCCCTAAAAGAATGAGAATGAAAACTACATCTCGTTTCTCAAAATTACACATGTACACATATTTTTCTTTTTCCTTGTAACAACTTGTTAACTGACATACTTACCATAAATTGAATCCTTAGCAGAGTGGCCTTAAAAGAATGAGAATGAAAACTACATCTCTCTCCCTCTTCCTCTCCTTCTCTCTATTTCTCTCTTCCCATAACTCTATCTTTCTATGTCTTCTTCCAAATCTCACTCCTCCTCACACTCTCTCTATGTTAATATATGTATAAATATGTATATTTCTCTCTAATATTCCCTTTATCGATCCCCTCCATGTAATTCTCTATCTCTCTCCATTTGTCACTTAGAAATTAAATAACCAAGAAATGAAACGAAAATATTGAAAACACAAAAATGCATTAAACAAGAGAGACAAAGATATAAGTGGATGGAATAAGGGAAAAAAAATGGAAAGAAGGACTACAATTACTAAATTTGAAGCAAGTAATATCACTGAGAAACAAGTATTTTATCACTCAACTCAAAGTTTAGTTATTAAAATTACATCATTCATAACAGTAATAATAACTCTAAATTCAATACCAATCCAATGTCAAATGTCAAATTTTTGTATAAGACCTCTTTGTTAATAATAATGATTACTTTAAAGTCACTACGAAAGAAAAAGTCAATTTTTTGTATAAGAATTCTTTGTTTGTGAGAAAAGAAAATAAAGATTACCCATACACATAATTATCAAATATAAATCTACGATATTCTTGATTAAATAAAAAAAATGTATATAAACAACTATGAACGAAATGATCAAACTATTTCCATAAATAATTTTATAGCAATGATTGTGTAGGGAGTGGGGGCTACTTTTTTCCTAAGAAAATTTAACGATTGGAGTGCTTGAAATTTTTTATTTATGGTGGAAATAGATTCCACAGAATCAAAAACTGCCAAAGCACCCAAAATCTTGAACCTTAACAACTGTTAACACAATGAACTCAAATTTCTAAAAACATTTTAGCCTAATTTTACCAAAATTTTAGAGGAATTTTCATTGTTTTCCTTCCTTACACTACACTTCAAAATATATATATATATTAAAATTAAAATATGTTATATTTTTAATAATTAATTAATACAACCTTATCATTAGAAAAAAATTAAAATACACCGTCAAAGATCATTAGATCTGGAGCCACATTTGGAAAGGCCTCTATATATATATATATATATATACCACATATTAACGCATCAAGAAAGAAATGAAACCTGAATACATATGAAAGAGATTTTGGTTTTGTTCAACTTAGTTATGGCGTTTATCATTTCAATTTCTGTAACCATTTCAACCCGACGATAGAGAATGGTTTAATCATCTAACATTTGATTGGATGTTGCACACAAGTCGTATGTTGTTTTCTTTTCAAATAGGTACGACTTACGTTGTAATTACATAGAGGATACACCTCTCCATTGAAATAATATATAGCCTTGATTGAGAAATTATATGATTATCCTCTTTCTTTATATATATGTAAATTCGATTAGTAAATTTTTATTTTTTCCCCATTAATTACATATATAATTATATTTATATATGCATAACTCATGAAAATTTTTCCAAATATGGATAATGGTACTTCAAGGATGGGTTATATTCTAATGTACTACAAAGAAGTACAAAATCTAAAAATGTACTTCTCACGATATGGAGTTTTCAGAGTATGGAAAAGATGGACCAAAATTTGTCTGTAACTCTATTTTCAAATACGAGACTAAGAATGGATGAAAAATAAAAAATTAATTAGTAAGAAATGAGACTAAAAATAGATGACAAATTTTAGACTAAGAATAGATGAAAAAATAATTAAATTTTTTGGAAAACTTACGACCAACTGGAAGGACCACTATCTAAATGTTGAGATGCCTTCGAGACATGATGGTAGACGAACCTTGAACAAGAAGAATGGAACATCGGTCAATAAATGAGGGAGCAAAAGAGTGAAATTGAACTTAAAAAGAAAATACAGAAAACGAGGGCATTAATTGGTTTACCATTCAGACAAGCGAAACCATTTGAAAATCCAACTCCTCCGAATTTTGGGCATCTGAAACCCTCTGAAAATCCATCTCCTTCAAAGGCTTGTTTGCAGTAGCATCTATGCACTCTTTCATTATTCTTGTTGGGGTTCTGGAATTGAAAACATTTAGCGTCGACAGAACAAGAATTTGGGAGGCATGTACCATTCACCCACCAACCCAATTCAACCTTATCCACGTCAAAACTGATGGAATCATTATTGCCACCCTCGTCAGAGATTAAGCTGCTAAGAAAGTATTTTCACATAGAAGTCTCAAGAGACTTCCAATGAATCCATGTAGAAGTCTTTGACATCAAATATTTAATTGAAACTGAAGAATTTGTGCTACAGTATTCTCTGCCATCATAGTATTGGGATCCAATTATTCTCAATTCTATAATATTTAAATTAATGCAATCATCTCAGCAGTTCCCAGTCAATAGTAATACATTATGATTTGTGAGGCCAAATTGTGGTTTGAAAATTGATAAGCTATCTGCATCCTGATCGAAGCATTTGAGTTTTCTATTTTTACTTTGCCACAGCCGAATTACTATACTGGAATTAGTAAAATTCAGAACCTGAAATCTTTTCAAATATACATTACCACATTCTGGGCAATCACTATCTAGCATGTATGGACAAGTGCCGCTAAAGCCAAATGGATATTTCACTGTTATTGAACCACAGGTTCGGTTGCAAGGAAATTCATGAGCATTTCCAGACACAAGGATCCTATGTAGAAATAGCACAAGAAAGGCAAAAATAAATTGCTGGAATTCTCCATGATTTGATTTCATTAGTCTCGAAAACTCTCCGAACATAGAAAATAACTGATGGACAAGCAAAGAGATTTCGGTTTTTTTCGACTCGACTCAGTTATGGCGGTTATCATTTCAATTTCTGTAACCGATTTCTGTAACCGTTTCAACCCGATGGCAGAGAATGGTTTAATCGTCTAACATTTGATCGAACGCTGCAGAAAAGTCCACGGTGGCAATTTCGTATGTTGTTTTCAAATAGGTACAACTTACGTTGTAAATATCTAAGGTATGCGTCTTCTGGGTAAAAGAAAATACTTATGTGGTATATGAAAATAAAGTTATATTTTATTTTTTATTCAAAATTATGGTTATCATTTTGAATTCATGACTATGTATAATTTTTTTTCCGGACATGTGATTTCATCTAATTTCCTGGATTGAATTCATTTTTCAATACATACAGAAGCCTGCTTGATATTAACGGTTTCAGATTGATTTAATTAATTTAATCTTATTAAATGAATAGTAATGATGTAATATATGCACAAAATATTTTTAATAATTTAAAGATTGAAATTGGTTTTAAAAGTAAATATATTTTTCTTTATCTTTTAAATTAAATTTTCTTTTAAATTGATTAATTAAAAAAATATTAAATAGGTATGAAATAAATATTGGTTATGTTTTTTCTAAAGAAGTGGTATTACTATTACTAAGAGATAGTATTAGCCTCCTTTTTGAATCGTTCACTAAGAATTATCATCTACACTTATTTTTTTAAAGCTGTTCACATATGTTTAAGTTAATAAGAGAAACATCTATCATCTCCCTTTTCTTCTTAAATTGACATATGTCTCTTCAATTACGGTGGAAGGAATTTCAGCTATGAGTGAAATAGTGGGTGGTGTGTGAGCGAAATGGTGGGTGGTGTGTTAGATCGTGGCAGAAATGGAGGGAATTACTTCCGCTGATGAGCTTAGCTAAAATAAGTTGTGTTTCCTCAACCTAGAAGCCCAGAATGGCGGGTCGTTTGTTGCATCATGGAAAGGACGAGAATTATTTTTGTTGATGAGCAGAGTTGAGCTATGTATCCTCGATTCTCATGTTCAAATGAACACAATACTTAATAAAATGATGATCATGTTACTATAATGCACACACCACAATAATCCTTGTAGGGTTTTCAACTCTATGGATTATTTGTTGGAAGTTTTTGGACAAATTCCTTAACACACAGAAAGAGGAATAAAATGATTCCTCTTGTACAACACAAAGATTTTACTCAAAACTGTATAGACAGAGATGCATAAAAAAAATTGTTTCATTAATATGAAAAACTATTACACAATGAAATTCTGTCTTCAGAATACAATTCTGGATTTACAAAATGAAAATCTCATCAAGCTGTTACACACACAACGTTCACAATTTTCTCTCTGTCTTCAGCCTTCGGGCATAAAATCAAAATTAATCTACTACTGCGCTTATAATGAAATTTAACCTATATAAGTTCACTAACCGACTATAGAAATTCATTACAACCTAATTCAATTGAATGTCATTAATTGACACACCAACAAAATTCACCGCTTGAACATTGCATTGATGGCCTCATAACTATGGTGACACCGCTTAGAGATCGCATTGATGTTGAATTGCTTGGTGGCAGCAGTGGTGGCGCTTCGGTGGTTCGCAGGCGGCGACACCACTTAACAGGCGACGACACCCCCTTCTAGTGGTTGCAGAGGCACCTCTCCAGGGGTTCCAAACAATATAAAAGAAATAAACTTCAAAACAATGAAACATGAAAGAAGCTACAGTTGCACTACCACTCGAATTCTGTATCCTGAATTACATATTTTCTCAATTTATACAAAATTAAGTCGGTTAATTTACCTATGAATAGGCTAAGGCTATTGCGCCCCCTTCAAATCTGAGTAGGTCATGGCAGTGACGGTGGTGCAGTGTGCTATGAGGCGGTGTGGTGCATTGTTAGGAGTATTTATTTCCAGCTGTGTGAAATGGTGTTAGCAGTAAACATCATGACCTCTTCAATTCTACAGCAACCGCTTATGACGATGTCACGACTAGTGGCGCTCTCAATTATACAGCAGCCACTTGCGACGAAGTCGCGATTACTGGCGTTCGTCAACAATCGACCAATTCGACGAAAACAACTTGCGTCGACTTTGAAGGGGCCCTGGAATAACTTGAATTTTCTAAAGCCATTGCTGAACCACCTCCACTCATCTAATTAGAATAGAGGAAAATGTTGCGAGAACATCTGGACAATGGAAATGAAGATAAAAGAGCTAATTAGTAGCCTTTTATTAATTGGAAGTGTGTGTCTGCTTATGCCCCCCTCTCTGCTGCTGTTGCGTTCGATATTCCCGTTATACGGTTTTGTGAGAATAGAGAATATACGAACAGTAGCGCTTTTCAGAGTAATCTAAAGCAGGTTCTGGAGTCGCTGGCGGGGAACATTTCTACGAGTGGATTCAATACATCTAGTGGGAAAAACAACCACAGTACGGTTTATGGGTTTGCCCAATGCAGGGGAGATTTAAACTCCTTCGATTGCAAATAGTGCGTGGCCACTGCAAAAGCCTCTATTATATCCGGAACTAGTATCAACACTCGTATTGTTGGAAAATGTAATAAAACTTCTATGTCCATGATACTAGATACTTTCTTATTACGTTATGACAATCATTGTTTTTCCAAAAATTTTAGTGGGAGTGCACACAACTTTCTTCTGTGCAATACTAGGGAAAACATCGAGCCAGAGTTTGCAATTACTATTAGGGCCCTGCTCCAAAATGTTCTCTATAAAGCTGCCAAGAGTCCCAATCTTTTTGCTACGGAGCAAGACGTTGCGCCTTATAATTTGTAAGATTTTTCAGATACAAGGATCTAGATCTGCAAAACAATGAACAAGCTTGCAAGAGAAGGAAGAAAGCAAGCAAGAATTGAGAATAGAATGAAATTGATTCTCCAATATTAGTTTTTGGAATAAATACATAAAAGCAACTAAGTTTAGCTTAGTTGTACATGCAATAACTAAAGCTAACTGAAGCTAAGTGTTCTTTATCTTATGTTAATGTGTACATGTGCCACATGCAAGCAGTAAGTTAACTTAACTAAGCAAGTGCACATCACATGCAAGTAGTAAGTTAACTAAAGCTAATCTAGGTGCATGTACACCAACACAGCTAGTCTAAGACCAACACAGCTAGTCTAAGTGCATGTACACCAACACCCCCCCTTAAGCATAAATTAGGTGAGTGTGATGAAAAATGAATGAGTCCCTGCAACACGGCCATTTTAGGTACCCATATACAATGCATAAAAAAAAAGAGGAAAGAGGGAAAACCTAGTGGGAAGAAAACCCCCCCTCAAAATATAATGCAAAAGTAGAGAAAAGACAATTGCTAGGTAGTCGTGTCCTTCACCCCAAGACGATCTCGCAGGAATCGAAACTTCTACTCAGTGAAATGCTTGGTGAAGATATCAGCAATCTGCTCAGAACTAGGACAATACTGAAGATCGATGATCCCATCATGAATGAGTTCTCTAATGAAGTGCATGTGGATCTTGATGTGTTTGGTCCGCTGCCGCTTCACTGGACCTCTTCAAAACTTTAGCGTACTTTGATTATCGCACCAGATGAAATTTGGATGATGGACACTGATCCCAAGCTCAGATAGGAAATGTTGTAGCCAAATTGCCTAAATAGTGGCACTGATTGCTCCTCTATACTCGGCCTCTGTTGATGATAAAGCAATGGCAGCCTACTTCTTGCTTGACCAACAAATTGGGCCGGATCCCAAACTAAGTACATAACTGGAAGTAGACTTGCGATCAATGGTGTCGCCAGCCCAGTCTGAATCTGTGAAACCAATGAGATTCAAAGAACAATTGGATGCATAATGAATCCTATAGGTCATTGTCCCCTAGAAATATCGAAGGATGTGCTTTGCAGCGTTCCATTGTAACTCATGTGGCTCCTGCATGTATCTGGAAACGACTATGGCAACATAGGAGAGATCAGGACAGGAATGAGTGAGATAAAGAAGACTTCCCACAAGCTGGCGATACAATGTGCAATCAACCAATGGTGTGTCTTTGCCATTCTAAAGCTTTATCCCTGATAAAAAAGGTGTGGCTGCTGGCTTGCAGTCACTCATGTGAAATCATGCCAAAATATCTCTAGCATACTTTGGTTGAGAAATGGTAATCCCAGAATCACTCTGATAGATCTCTAGTCCAAGGAAGAAATTTAGCAAGCCCATGTCTGTCATAGAAAACCGCTTATGCAATGCAGTTTTAATGTTAGTAATGATAGAAGCTGAACTACCTATTATCAAAAGATCATCTACGTAGAGTACTATGATCAACAAGGAGTCAATTTTCTTCAAAAAATAAACATTGGAATCAGATTTGCAGCGTACAAAATTTTGAGATAACAAATAAGAATCCATCTTTGCATACCATGCTCTAGGTGCCTGCTTGAGGCCATAGAGAGACTTCTTTAGTTTGCATACCAGAGATGAATTGTGCATGTATCCCGGTGGCTGCTCCATGTAGATTTCCTCCTTGAGATCACCATGAAGAAATGCATTCTTCCAATCCATATGATGCACCTCCCATCCTCTTGCTGCTGCAATGGAGAGAGCTAGCCGAATGGAATCCATTTTTGCCACTGGAGCAAAAGTCTCATCATAGTCAAGACCATGTACTTGCTGAAAATTTTTTGCTACCAATCGTGCCTTATATCGACTAACTTGGCCATTTGATGCTTTCTTGGTCCGGTAAAGCCACTTGGATCTCACAAGTTTGCGATTGGAAAGTAGCGGAACCAAATCCCAAGTCTGGTTCTCAATGAGAGAGTTATATTCCTCATCCATGGCAGCTTCTCATTCAGGATGCACATTTTCTTCTGCATAAGTTTGTGGATCAGATCCATGCATCATATAAGCATGCATGGGCATGGATGGCTCCATAGCTAAGACTGCTTGCGGATCTTCCTCAAACAGAGGGATAGAGGTAGGATCATCAAGGATATCACTCATGCTGCGCCATTTTTGTGTTGAAGGTGGTCGAGAATCTTTCGAACTACATGCAGAAGTATGATCTCAATGTTGAACAACTGGTGGTCTAACAATGGTCACAGGAAAAGACTCATCTTCATCAGAATGCTGGTCTGAAGTTTCATATGCATACTCATCAATGAGTGGTGATGGAAACTTGGTAACAAGTTCATCTGCTGGTGCATGCAAAATATCTTCATCAAACTTTACACTCCTTTCAATAAAGAGCTCTTCACTGTGGATATCAAGCAATATATACCCTTTGATTTCATCAGAATATCCAACAAACATGCATGCTTTGCTTTGAGGCTCCAAAGCCTTTCTATTCTCTATAGGAATGCGGGCCCATGCTCGAGATCCAAAAATGCGGAAATGACTAACTTCAGGTTGCATGCTAGTCCAAGCCTCAAAAGGTGTTTTTCCAGTAACAGATTTATGAGGAGATCTGTTCTAGATGTATGACGCACAATTGATAGCTTCACCCCACAATTTCGACGGAAGAGATCTTGCATGCAACATGCAATTAGCAATCTCTTTCAAAGATTGATTTTTCCTTTCAGCCACGCCATTTTGCTGTGGTGTGTAAGGAACCGTATGCTGCAACTATATGCCTGCTTCATTACAAAGATTCTTGATATCTTTGTTGACATATTCCGTCCCATTATCTATGCGGAGTATCTTGATGCATTTTCCAGACTGATTTTCCGCATACGCTTTGAAAATATTTAGATGTTGAAAAACTTCAGACTTGAGTTTCAAGAAGTAAACCCAAGTGAATCTCGTGTAATCATCTATAAATGATAACACATATCTTGATTTGCTCATTAAAAGCACCGGAAATGGACCCATGAGATCATTGTGTACAAGTTCCAAAGGTGAAGAGGCTCTCCATGCATGCCCCATCTCGAATTTGTCTTGTGGATGCTTTCCAAGAGCACATCCATTACAAACACCATCTGAAAATTCAATGGTCGGCAATCCTTTGACCATCCCTTGCTTACTAAGCTGTTGCATATATCTGAAATTCAAGTGCCCAAATATCTCGTGTCAAATCCTACTTTCTTCAATTGCATGCGTAAGTAGCAAAATAGAATCTGATTGACGAACAAAATCAGAAAATGTATATAGACCAGATTGATCATTTACCTTGCGAGATGCAATCTTCAAGTTGGTTTGCATGTCATAAATGATCACGGAATCTGGGGTAAATTCCACTTTCCTTCCGCTGCCTGTGTGTGTCATCTGATACACTGAGAGAAGATTCACAGAAAGCCTTGGAATATGCAAGACATTTTCAAAACTTCCATCTTCGAATTGCACTCTTCCTTGTCTAGTTGCTGCAACTACAGAATTATCCCCCATGAGAATGGGAGGACCTGAGTATGCATGTAGAGAAGAAAATGATTCCTTTGAAGAAGCCATATGATGTGAAGCTCCTGAATCGATGATCCATTCTTGCGGTGCAGAATGAAGAGCAATCAAAGCATGCCCATTACCTCTTGGATCTGGTGCTTTTTCTCCAAATTTCTTCTTGGCATTCTCAGGAATGTGGTATCCAAGATTGTGTTGCTAGAGTTTCTGTGCCATAAGATCTATATTCTTCTTCATGCATGCAGATTCACGATGAAAACCATGGTGGCAATAATTGCACATTGATTGCCCTTTCGTTCCTTTCATTTCCTTTGAGCCAGATGATCCATTAGGGGGTTTGGGATTTCCTCCCTTTCTTGGATCAGAATCCTTCTTCCCTTTTCCTTTCTGATGGTCTTTGGAATTTTCCTTTCCTTTTGCATGCACAGTAAGTGCATGCGCTTTGGAATTTTTAAGTGTGCCCATTTTGATGAGCTTATCTTGCTCATGCATCAAAGACTGAATAAAAGAATCCAGTGAGGGCATCTTCCAAGCTGCACTAGTTGCAGATCTGACTGTGTGGAATGTAGAGACGAATACTGCATACTCTGGACCAAGTTTTGATAAAATGGAAATAATCAACTGATTTTCTTTCTTGGATTTTTCGATCCCGCATCCTTTCAGCTGAACCAACAAGGCTTTATACCTTGTGAAAAAATCTTGAATGTTCTCAAAATTTCTCGGATCTAATGAGTTTAACTCATTTTCGAGAATATGACCTTGCATTTCATCCTATTTTCCAAACAATCCTTCCAAAATTTTCCATACTTCATTTGGAGTTGAACATGATTCAACATGAAATAGAAATTTCGGAGAGATAGATAAACATAGGATGCCGAAGGCCTCGTCCATGCGATTGAAATATCTTGTTTTATCCATTGTTGATGTTGGTTCAACTTTCGTTTCCATGGTTATTCAAAATAAGCCTCTACTTCTAAGATGAAGTTGAATCTTTGGCTTCCATTCAAAATAATTATATGGAGTAAGAATTACCGATTGTGGAAACTCCAATTTAGACTCCATTCTTTGTTGTTGCTTCAATATTCTGAACCTACAAATAAAATTGCTTGTGCACCGATTACAAATCCCTGTGCTTTGATACCATGTAATATTTTTGAGATACAAGGATCTAGATCTGCAAAACAATGAACAAGCTTGCAAGAGAAGGAAGGAAGCGAGCAGTAATTGAGAATAGAATGAAATTGATTCTCCAATATTAGTTTTTGGAATAAATACATAAAAGAAACTAAGTTAAGCTTTGTTTTACATGCAATAACTAAAGCTAACTAAAGCTAAGTGTGCTTTATCTTATGTTAATGTGTACATATGCCACATGCAAGCAGTAAGTTAACTAAAGCTAATCTAGGTGCATGTACACCAACACAGCTAGTCTAAGACCAACACAGCTAGTCTAAGTGCATGTACACCAACATAATTCCAAAACTCTTATCTACAGCTTGGTGCAGTGTTGGGAAGCTCTGTCCAGAGAAGACTATGAGGCATGCCTAAACTTTGTGTTGTCAGAAATATATAGGAGCTGCACAGCTGGAGCAGTTGGATTGGAATTCAGATCTGTGAAGTGCTACATGTGTTCCGAGCATTATCCATTTTTCAATCTTCCAATTTTATTGCCATCACCATCACTGTCCTCGTTTCCCTAGCCAACAAAAATCCCATCAAGTATCTTATTTAACATAGTATCGCATAGTTTATAATTATCTTCTTTCACATAGTTTATAATTATCAGTAATATAGTGGGGATTTTGTAAAAAATTCATTTTGGTGATTTCTGACGTTCCTTGTGCGAATTATTTAACATTCCTTGTGCAAATTATCTAAGATTTCTTTTGCAAATTTGTAAAAGCAAAAAGATCCAACGTGAAGCTATGGGTAATTCTAGGAGTAAAAGCCACTATGATTGGATTAGCTGCAGTGATAACCCTTTGCAAGCTGAATTTTTTCTCTAGTGGGAAAAATTGGGAACATATTTCTCAAATGAGAGGCATTGAAATTGTAGATAATTCAGTGACCACTAGCTTGGATATTATGAACCGCTTTCCTATTTGTTTTTCGCAAGATAATTAAATGCTTCATAATTGTTTTCGTAGAAGCCGAAGGAGAAATTAGTTTATCGGCCACTATAGTGAATCCAGAACTTATTTTCAACTACGAGAATTTGAGAGTGGCCACGTCTAGTTTTCACGCAGAGAGAAAGCTTGGCAAAGGCGGTTTTGGTTCCGTCTTTAAAGTGAGTGTTTGTTGTTAAATCCAGTTTAATTTATTTTAATGAAAATACCATGTTTAATGATTAAACCATAGAAATATTCTCGACTGGGCATGCTGGTTCTTGATCAACAAGGGATATACCAGATGGCAGAGAGGTTGCAGTTAAACATTTGAATAGGGTCAAGTCAAGGAGATGTTGAATTTCTGAATGAAATAAATTTGATCAATCATATTCAGCACAAGAACCTAGTGAAACTGCTTTGTTGCACAGTCATAAATTCAGAAAGGCTACTAGTTTACGAATACCTCCATAATGTAGCCTTGACAATTTTATATTTGGTAGCTAATCCCTCTTTAATTGCTACATCGATCCTAATTTTTTCTAGTTTTGAGTTTCTTTTTTACCTTGCTAGTCTTTTTGGCTTATGTTTTGCAGATATAGAAAAACGCCATTTACTTGATTGGAGCAAAGGTACGAAATCATTGTTGGAACTGCACGAGGGCTGGCCTATCTTCACGAATAATCTGAAATTTGAATCATTCATAGAGATATTCAAGCAAGAAATATTTTAATTGATAATAAACACAAACCCAAAATCACAGACTTTGGCTTAGGAAAACTGTTTGAAGACGATAAAACCCACATCAGCACTAGAGTTGCAGGAACTTTGTAATTACTGTCTCTTCAATATGGTTCATATAATTTGAGATAGTTAAGATATGGAGATCTCATTGTACACACTATTGTGCAGTGGTTACATGGCAGTGGTTACATGGCACCTGAGCAGAGAAAGTGAATGTATTCAGTTTCGGAGTGTTTGTACTTGAAATTATCAGTGGAAGAAAGAATCAGAGTTTGCCTCAAGAGACGGAATTTATCATCGAATGAGTAGGGCTAATGTGGGTCTCATCTTTGAAGTAGATATTTTCAGACATGTCCATAGAAGTATGAAGCCTTTCTAACTAAATCTCTATGTTTTGTTGACATTGGTATTCAATTACCAGGCATGGAGACTGTATAACGTAGATAGAGCTTTATAAATTATGGATTCCTCGTTGAAGGATAGTTATTCTTGGGAGGAAGGGATTAGGGTCATTCAAATTGGTCTTTTGTGCACACAGGAAGATGCAATGTTGAGGCCTCTGATGTCTCGTGTGGCGAAGATGTTGATCTCTGAGAAAGAACATCTTCCTTTGCCTACAAAGCCCCCTTTCATAGATCTACATAGTGTGGGTAGTACAACAACTATAAAATCCTTTAAGAAATATATAATGCCACTACTGTAATAATAGTAAAAATATAACAACAAAGTAATATGCTTATTATAAAAAAATCCTCATGATAACATATACACATAATACTCCATTACACACAATTAAGTTCCAATCACCATATTTAAACAAGCATTAAGGAAATCCACCCAATATCATTTGTTAAGGAATTTAGCCCATGTAATACAAGAAGTTTGACCAACAACGTAGATGGGTCAATTACATCCTAATGCCAATTAATAACTCTTGGCAATGAAAATAATTATAATAAAACCAGCAGGACAGATCTCAATCCATGCTCATAAAGTGTAAAATAAAAATAGACGAAAACCCTTTCAAAACAAATATGGAATGAATTGGACGAGCTGGGGTGATCATAGATACCACCAAAGCTGGGTTTTCTTACTAGGGTGAGATTGAATCTCACTGAAGGAAGCTTGAGGATCTCACCTGAAAATCCTCACTTGAAAACTCCTCTAAGCTTTTAGAATATCAATGAAGAAAAGATTAAATTCCATGAGTTTCTCTTGATCCTCCTCATCCTTTTATAGTCGGCTGCTTGGAAGAAACCATGGGCAAATACGTGGGGTCAAAATAACCCAAAATGAAAAACCATGGGAATATACCTGCGGTCAAAACAACCCAAAAGGAAAAACCATGTGCCAATTCCACTTTATTTATTAATTTCTTTATTAGTCTACTACTTTTATGATTTGGTCCGACTGATTAAACAGTTGAGGATATTAGAGTTCTCCCTACCCAAAATTGCTTGCCCTCAAACAATTTCAATGTTTGATGCTGCAATATGTGTTCTCCTTCCCATGTGGCATCCATTCAGTAAAAAACATGAACATAGATAGGATCCAGAAATGCAGCCTTTTATTTATATTATTAACTGAAAACAAAAATACATGCCCACACCAAAAATATCTGAGCCTTTGTAGTGGCATGCTCGGCTGCTCATTAAAATAGAAAAGCAATACTGAAGCACAATTTTGGAACCTGGATGGATCCACCAAACAAATTTACCATGGGGTTTTCATCCCGGGATCAGTGTTAGAACTTGCCAGGCCAATTTCTCAACCCAAACACAATAAGATAGATAAAACTATAATGAATCTAAATGCCTAGCTTCTCTCCCCTTTTATAGGCTTGATGGACTTTCTAGAGACCTTATTTTATTATTTTTCTCGGAAACCGACAACAAATACCATGGCCCAATAACATGGGAAAATACCACGGTAAGTACCATGGATTGATTTTGTCCACTTTGACTGGATCAAGAAAGGGAATATTAAAAATCCTCCCGCCCAAAGATTGCTTCTCCTCAAGAGATCCACTTCTATCCACAACAAAAGCATTTGTACATTGATACCAGGATCCCATACAATCCGATGTAACCTCCATGTTGAATGGTCCTGAAAGGATCCTTCGATACCTAGATCCCAAACAATCCTCTGACGAATCCTTTCCTAAATGGATTCTTCTAGATCCCAATACCACAAAAATATTGGAACCTGTGGGTTATGGTACCATTTCAACTCTCCATCGCTTCCTACACCAAATGGTCCAACCTATAATTTTCTCTTGGCTATGGGTATCCTCCAAATAATCAACCCATCAATAGAATACCAACTCATAATCTCTTGCTAATCCATACTTGGGAAAGAATGAATATCTGCAAATCTACTATGTTGATGTTGTTCAATGCTCTATTCATGTTGCTCTACTTGGTTACCCAACATGATGTATTTGGAGAACTCTGCCCTGCTCTTCTCAATGTATAAAGGTGGGTTGTTGGTGTTGCAAGCCTTATATATGTATTCCTATAGAGCGCTGCTATGGAACTCCCAATTTTACTCCTCCTGCGGCCTTGTGAGGGACTTGAGTTGTTCCTCAATACTAGATATCTTGGTGGATGATTTGGCACATTTTCCCATGCGTTCCTCAATTTTTTTGTTCTCCTATAAGACAGTGTCTCAGACTGTCCAGATTCTTTGCTTCAACAACATAAGATCTATCTTGAAATGCATGATCCTCTCCTGAAAGTCTTTCACTGGAAATTCTAGTGCCCTGCAGAATGTCTATGTATTTGACTGCACTAGATGCCCCACGACCACTACTTCAACTTGAATCTTTGATTGGCTCTTTAGAAATGACTCATCCTGCATACTATCTTTGTCTTGCTGGCTTGCATGATCATCCTCATCATATCGGTTTATTACTACTGGCTCCTCATTTGATTCTCCTTGGGTGTATTCATCCTAAACCTCTTCACATGTGAGGATCAGTTGTCCATCCTCTCTGGTTGTCAAACATGGATGTACTAGTGGACTGTTGTCTATACCTGATTGCCCATACTCTTTATGGATGTCCTCTGTTGTATTTATATATTCAACTACCACATCATCAGGAGGAATTGCATCTTTCCTTTCGTCATGTACTTTTCCAAGCTGACTAATCAGCTTGTGCTGCAAGTTTCTCTGAAGAGCATGGTGTTGTTGCTCACCATTTGTACTTGACTACTCAGATCCTTCATAGGTCCTCTCCTAAAAACCAGCAAAACCATCTATGGATGAATCCCCATGATCTGAAGAAGTATCTAATTTTTCTTTCCTTGTCGCCTCTTCATTATATGGACATGAATGGTCAAGTTCCCAAACTCCCTTGCATACAAAGCATAAGCCTTTCTTGCTTAGTTCATTCTTGTTGTCTCCACAAATCTTTGTTAGTTCCTCCTTGGTTAACTTGTTTCTAAGTAGTTTGATGCTCTGTTTGATCAACCCCTCAGCTAGTTCATAAGCAGCAGGTGATGCAATTAGCTCCTTCCTCCAAATGGCCAACAATTTGGATCTCAATTGTTCGCAAATGGCCCTATATTCTCCTAAGATCGGAGACATGATCTTTTGCATGTCTGTTTTGATGAATTTTGGATGAGACATTGTAATTCTAGTGCATAAGTATTGGAGCGTCTGAAGGATTGAGTCATCACACTCTAAATCCAGCATAAGTATACCAAATCTGAATTTCGCCATGCGATCCAAAATTGTGCTCTTCTAAAAAAAATAATAAGGGTGGTATTTTCCAGCCCTTGAAGTGCTTCTATCATTACCCGAAAAGTCCTCCTCATGATGTCATCATTGTGGGGTAGTAGCGGTGTTGTTAAGGCTATGATTTTACTGAGACAAGAGGCGACTATGAGTCTAACCTCTTCACAAGAATGCTCCAAGAACCTAGGTTGTATTAAAGTAAGCATGGATGGCTTCAAGGCCCAACTTGACCCTTCCCACTCTGATTTCTCTATCAAGCTCAAAGCCATATTTAATGCGTCTAGTTGTAAGAGGACATCTTCTAACTTTGTATCCTACAATTTGGATCCAAGTTCGAAGAGACACTTGCTTGTTACATCTTCCTTCCGGATATATTTTGATTGCTGAAGGATAACATGAACCTTTCAAGAGAAAGCCCTGTTGTTCTGCTCTTTCTTCTGATTTGTATGTTGTTGCCATATGTGATCCATAGAAGTATTGTAGCCCATAGAATTGAGTGATGCATCATTATGTTGATTCTTGTGGTGTTTCCAAAAGTAAAATGATGACATTTTTGTTTGGCATCAATGGATATCAATACTTTTTCTTCTCTCCTGGGATTTCTTCAATAAAACTGATTTAAATCCTTTTGAGAACTCGACTTGAATCTTCTGCCTCCATAAGGAAATCAATTACCTACAAATAATAATAGTAGTGAAAGTAATCCAATGTAACAATCAAGAAGTCAAAGCCTCAATATATATATATATATAGATATATATTTCCCAAAATATTTCTCCCACTCCATTTTTTTTTCTTTTTTTCTTTTTAAGAGCGATCTTTATTTAAGACCAAATAACAAACAGCAATGGAAAAATTTGGAATGACTGATCTGTAACAGATTTGAGACCAAAATAGCTACTACAATTATAGCTATAAAGAGTACTCCATATACATAATCTTCTCCGGTTCCAGCACTACTCGTATTTCATAACCTTAAATGACGTAAAAATTAGGAAATCAACTAGGGTGATATCAAATACCACCGAAGCTGGAAGATGTAGGCTTAGGGTGAGAATAAATCCCACCGAAGATCCCTACATAAAACCCTCAGGCTGGCAGGATACACAACTATGATACCACTGTAAGATCCCAAACCTTAATAATTTAGTTAGATCTAGAACATTCTAGTGTTTTCAATAAAATTACATTTAGTAAAAACCATGAACATAGACGAGATCTGGAAATGTAGCCTTTTATTTATATTATTAACTCAAAACAAATATACACACCCACACCAAAAATATCTGAGCCTTTGTAGTGGCATGCTCGGATGCTCATTAAAATAGAAAAGCAATACTGAAGCACAATCGTGGAACCTAGATGGATCCACCAGACAAGTTCACCATGGGGTTTTTGTCCAGGATCAATGTTAGAACTTGCCAGGCCAAGTTCTCAACCCAAACACAATAAGATAGATAAAACCAGAATGAATTTAAATGCCTAACTTCTCTCCCCTTTTATAGGCTTGATGGACTTTCTAGAGACCTTATTTTATTATTATTTTTTGAATCTGACAACAAATACCATGGGCCAATACCATGGGAAAATACCACGGCAAGTACCATGGATCGATTTTGTCCACTTTGACTGGATCAAGAAAGGGAATATTACAACAACTTCTAGCACACCCTCCAATATCCACTCGGCAACTGCCTATTCTTCATCACGCATCATAGAGTTGACGTGAAAATTTACAAATGCTTTTTTGCATTATGTTATCCCAGTTTACTATTTGACTTCCATCCATGTATTACACGACTCGAGAGGAGATTTGGCACTTGTACAAAATTTAAGCATCAGTGATTAGTCTGCAGAAGAAAATCATTTTCTTGGGGGAAACCATGGAATGTCTGTTATCGTCTACATAGTCAATTTGACATGTACTACTTTAATATCAAAGGGATGCATCTTCTGGGTAAAAGTAAACACTTATGTGGTATATGAAAATAAAGTTATATTTTATTTTATGAAAAATAAAAAGTGAGGTAGTGCCGCACCTGCTATACGTGGTTGAAAATGTACCACAGGTATAGGGATGTGACAGTTGGTATCAGAGCCCATTTTCTGAAGGGCTTTGATGAAGAAAGTAGGAATACAGTTGCAGGGTTACAGGTGATATTGAAGCTTGGAGTTGGATTATTTTGTCGTACTGAGACATTGGCAGGAGCAAGACATTGGTCATGACCTAAGCTACAGAAAAAGACATGGCAAGTTGGGAAGAATGCCAAGGGAGGCTCTTTGAGACCTTACACAGGTTGAGGCATATGAAGGAAGAGAACCCAAGGATTCATGTTGAACTTGAAGTCTTGGAGGAGAATTTTGAGGTGGAACTTCTTCGACTTGGTTGTAAAATGGAGGAGGATAGAGTTGCAGGTTGTTAGAAAGAAGAAGAAGAGGGACATGTGAAGAAGAGGATGTTGTAGGTGTGTCAATGATCAAGGAGGAACTTTTTGAACAGGTTGAAGGAGGATCATACACATTGCAGACATTGATGATGGAGGACACTCAGTTAGAGAGTCTTCAAGGAGGTATGACTTGTGTTTCATTTGAGCATTTGGAGGATTGATCATATGGAGGAATGAGCAAAGGGATGAATTATTTTCCAATTCCATAGATGATATCTCCTTCGATGACTAATATGACACCCTGTACATTGGAGGAATAAGGAGCATTGTTTGTTTCAGGACTTGTTACGGCTATTTGGGACCTCATGCTAGGAGGTTCAAATGCCTGTGACAAGGGTGGAACTTAATGATATTTGTGATGGATGGGTCATGCTTAGACATATGGAGAATTGGATAGGTGATGAGCATGACTCATGGATTGCTTGAAGGAAAGGCACACTATTTGGGTGGAATTCTTCATGGTTGGAAACCAAGCAGGAACTCTTGGTGGAACTTTAGTGGGGGAGGCAATAATGAAGGGAGTACCCATGATGATGATGATGCTGGTAGAAGTGACCGAGGGCACTTTACCTAGATGATGACTAGATTTATGTTGAGTCCACTCTTGATGGACACATAACCAACCAAATTCATGGACATTCACATGAGGGCATGTCAGGACATTATGCAGAGATATTACATAGGTGCACTTATAGAGATGCCACGTATGAGCATCATGGAGGAGTTTCAAAGCAAGATGTTGAGAAGGATGGATTTGCTAGTGCTACATGGAGACATATTATAGATGGACCGATGGAGATGTTGTTAACTTTTGAGAAAAAATATCATGGATCATTGGATGATTAGCCTATGAGGAAATCCATATGACTTGCAAGGGAGAAACAACTTCTGATGGCACTCATGGCCGAGACAAATATCTTTGCCAAAGTTTTGGATGGAGGTGCATAGAGTTCATGGTGAGTTTCATTCATTAGAGACTTCATGTTATAGTGATCTTGGAGTATCTGGTTCATTGAGAAGATGAGATCAGGATTGGTCTTGATTTTGATGGACTATGGGATGCATACCTTTGGGAACATTATGGGGTGTGTTCATGAGGAGTGACTTGATGGAGATGATCAAGAGATGACAATTTGGAGTTCGATGGAGATGTAGTAATGGGGATTCCTTGGTGAGGTACACTTGGGCATGGGTTGAGTCTTCTTGACTTAGCCACACCTTTGATGGACATGGTGGCTGATTGATCTAGGATTGTGGGCAACACATGGATGGATGATGAGGCAAGGTTGGACTTCCCCTTTAATAGATTTGATGAGAGGATGTTCTTGGCTGGTTTGAGGAGGATCTCTCACACCTGGATGATGATGCTTGATAGTTGTGGTTGTCTTCGAGTAGCACATAGATATTAGCATCATGGGCTGCATATCACAGATGAGGATATGACTTGGTTGATGGACAACATGTTGCAGATGAGATGGAGGCTACTTCATGGACCTGAGCATGGCTTATTTTACACTTGGATGGGATGGATTCTTGATCGGTTTTATGATGTGACAGAATGTTGGAGAAACTTACCAACAGTGACATGAAGAGGAATATTCTCATGGGGTTGAGCTGATTGTTGGACTGATCACCTGACTAGTTCGGACCATGGGGGCATGCAATACACCGAGTTATGTCTGATAGATGTATCAATTATATACCAAGATGTATTGTTGGGTTGGAGTATCATGGTAGAGATTCACGTGATATTGACGAAATATGATGGGTTGACACAATATATGTTGCAGCAACATGTAGCTTGAGTTGGAGAGATTGAATTCCCACAATAGGGTAGTATGTGGAGCTTGCGACGGATGTGTTAATGATCATGGATTGAGGAGATGTTCCCATGGGAACTTTCTATGGAGACATGGACCTTGATGGTTTGTGGGATGATATGCTAGAGTTGGTGGCATGGACATGAGTATGTAGGAGCCAATGGTACTTTGCGACGATGAGTTGCGACGATGATGATGATGGCGTTATCGAAGACGAAAACCTTATTTAAAGTGGGTGAGGATGTCAGGCCCCCGAGTTAATGTTGTGATGACCGAGTGGTGGTGGGTGTGCCTTGGCATAATGGGCACCCAACTCGGATATGTGCGACGATCACACCATATTGGTGAGCGCCCACCTTGAGCACGTCGTGTAGCGGCAGACAGAGTCGTGCGCTTTGATGGAAGTGCGACGAGCGACGATGGGTGGGTGCACGCCCCATAGCGGTTGGACGTGACAAGAGGCACTGAGAAAAGGCTTTTTGGTGAGCACGTTCGGTGATAAGGGCGTGTCATGTAGCCGTTGGGCGAGATTAGTGCGACAAGGTGCGGTGACCCGAGTGACCCATCAGTGGAAAAGACATGTGTGATAGAAGCATACATATTGGAAAATTTTATATGGGAAGATGAGCAAAGTATACTTAGTGGGCCGACGTGCAGATATGTGACCAAGTCGACCCATGGGCGTGGGCAAAGGATCACGACTTATGGAAAATGGGACCGCAACTTATCATATAAATTCGGATGAGTTGAGGAGGTTCAAAGGAAGATTCATTCGATCACACTTCATGTGGAGGAGCTCTGAAGTAACACGTTCAAGTGGAAGTGCTTGCAAGATGGGAAGATGAGAGAAAAAAGAGACTGAACGGAAGCAGGTTGAGTCATGTAAAATTATGAAAGCGTGCAGAGCGACGTCTCCCGAGCAGGCCAGCTCATGCTAGAAGGCATGCACAACAGTGCAAGGTCACTAACAGATAGGGTCGATTCAGGTGTTTCAGGCAGACTGTGGAGGGTGCATGTGTAGAAAGGTTCTGGTCGGACATGACCCATACGTGATTCTGAACATGTGCATAAAAATGGATAGGTCGAGGGTGTCGGTGACCCCGTTACACGGGATACACAAGTTTGTGCGTAGAAGGCCGAAAACATATTCTAAAGGGAAATTTGATGTTCCCCTATGATTTGTTGAGTTGTTGGAGAGCATTGTAGCTCAAGCCAAAACACAAGTGCTGAAGAACACCTTGACAAGAAGTGAAAGTGGCTTGCACATGCTTGGTATTGTATGATTATTGTAAAATTGTAGATTTATTTATGAAACATAATATCGGGTAGACTCATATTCGAGAGTTTCCCCTCCCTTGTATGTATAGACGTATATGGTGATATATATTGATATTCTTTCTGCTATATAATTATGAAGAACACTTGAAGATAAATTAAATAAGTGTTGAAATAGAGCGTAATCTACTCCACTACTATTGATAAAAAATAAAAAAATAATTAATGCCACACCCACTATACGTTGTTGAAAAAGTACCACAAATATTATAAAACCGTGACAATATGACACATAAAGTTTGTCTACATTTCCACATAGTGAGACACGATGGTTGTTGATTGACTTAGATTTCATAAAACACTTTTTATATATTCATTATATATATTTCTCTCAAATTCTCACGACTTTAACATATGTTATGTTTATTAATCTAATATTGTTAACATTTTTATATAGTAATAATAAATTGCCTAAAATAGTATTTTAAATATATTTAGATTTAAAATAAATTAAAATAAAAATTCAAGTAATTCACCTTTCAATACCTCATTGGCCGTAAAACCCTTTCTATTCATCTATGGGGATTTTCTGAAATTCTTGGAAGTAAACTTGCATGTCCAATTGCGGCACCGTATGAAATCATAGCTCCAGTTGCGGGATGAGGGGTTTATTAATGATGAGGCTTCGAGTTGGGACTTCCACAAGTTAAACCAAAGTACCAATTGACCATTGCAAAATCATTTCTCATGAAGATTACAATTTGTGGTTAATGAATCCAAAACAGAGAATAAAAAATATTAGTATCACAAAGCATAGATTGACTATGGAACAAAATCTTTCCTCCAATTTTAGAGATCACCTTTTTTTATTTTATTTTATGGATACTAGACTCTTTTTAATACCCTTCCCCTTTCGATGGGCATACCCCTGATAATAATCAAGTAACAAAGATTTAAAGTCATGTATACGATGATTTTCTATGCTTTACAAAAAGCTAACTCGGAAAAATTGGACAATAATAAACTAGCAATTGCACCGGGGGTGCAAGGGAACGCCGGAGAGAGGAGATGTGAATAATTTTGTTCTACATGTAAGGGTACATGATGAATGTGAACTTATGAGGGGTAAAACGTGTCATTTATTGATTACATGGATTGTTAGATTTCAAACTATGAAAAATAAATATTTGTGCCACTTTGAAGGATATACATTGAGTTTATAGGCATTCATTGTAAAATTGTTTTTTTATATTATGTTTGATGTTGTTTGCTTAACTTCAAGGAAGAATCAAGTTAGGTAATTTCATCTCCATGAATTTAATTTTATAACTTTGTGGTTTCTCTCTTAAATCATTATGTCTTAATAAAAATTTAAATGTTGTATAGAAAAAATACTTTCTATAAATAAAGATCAACTTTTCAAACCAACAAATTTAATAATCATTTTGTTTAATATAAAAAAAGAGGGTATGTAAATTACTCAAATAACATGTACAAACACTCTAATTAGTAGAATTAGAAATAAAAGATGAATGAAAAATTTAAAGTTAATTTGCATGAAATCTAATTTAAATTAGAAGCAAACTATTTGAAATTAAACAATAGGTTCGCTTGTGAATCGATTTATAATCCACCATGAATCTCAATTTTTGTGTGCATCATTGACTTGTATTGAAGATATGTAACGGTAGTAAGGTTGTACATCTCATTTAAACTCGTAGTAGTAGCTAGTGTTACATTATGCTACAACTAGAAAGAGTAAGAGTGATATTATTCGATACAGAATAAGACCCATTCGGAAAAAAAAGAAGGAACAAGTGATAGCATAGTAGTTGAATCTTCATGCAAGGTGATCGATTGCAAGTAGGGCTTACTCCTAGTTGTAAAGACAAGGGCTTGCCCGACAGCGACATCACCATTTGACGTCCAAAGTTGGGATGCGACTAAGATAGTATGCTCGGAGATGCCTGTGTGCATCTCTTTCATGTACATGAATGAGGAGATGCATGAATTTTTTTATCCTTTGGAGTAGTTGCAATGTTGGGCACAAATGGTATAGTGGTAAAGTAGGTGGAACTAAGAAGCGTTGTTATATATTGAGGAGTGTAGTCTCCTGTTCAGTGATTTATTGGTACAATTTGTTGAGTTGTGAAATATAGCTACGATCCATATTTGCTGCAAGGAAAGGAAAAGCATGTAAGCTAACATGTAAAAAGTAAACATAAATAATGCAAAGCACAATAAGAAAGAAATAGTAGGAACCAATATGAAGTGAAATTAAATTGGAAAGTGTAAACGTAAATAAAGCAAGAAAGTTGCAAGGTCTTATGATGAGAAAGAAGATGAAAGAAGTAAAAGTGGAATGCAAGAAAAGGGAAGGTACAAATAGTAGGAGGTCTTCAAGGAGTGTGAGTAATAGATTTGGAGGCAAGGTACGTCTCCTCTTGTTTCCCGTGCATGACAAAATGGTTCTCTTGCATGCGCGAATAGCATGAGAAGGAGAAGGTAGGGGAGATTCAAAGATCATTCAATGAGCGAACTCTTGAAATAGCTGTGAAAGTGAGGCCTTGCCGGTCAATGTTGTCGATGTTGATTGTTGCCTTATCTAGTGTCATGCCTTGCGATTTATGGATTGTTAAGGCCCATGCCATGCAGAGAGGCATTTGTGTTCGTGAACCCCTTGTTATGGGGGGGATTGGCACAAATTTAGGATTTGAAGGATCCCATGGTGGACCCTTGTAGTGAAGAAAGTCAACTATAACAAATGATGGTAGTTCTGGTGGTGCACAACCTGGTGCATATATGATTGCGCAGACGGTGCCGAGTGAACCGTTCACAAGGCCAGTGCCAACCCAAAAATTGCTTGTGAGAATAACATGTTTCTCAACGCAAAGGAGTATTTTCGAAGCTAATTGATCATCTTTTGGTTTGCTAGTTTCGAGTTGCCTCTTGTCAGCATCATAGAAACGTGCAATTGGCTAGTTTAATAATTTTAACATTGATTTGTTGTGCAGGTCAACAGCCTCATTTGTTGCATAAAGATGCATTGAATTGGAGAATGACTGGCCTTCGGCTTCAGGAAGATTTGTTTTTGAACATGTCATAAGAATATTCCAATAAGTAATAGTGGGGGTTGCATTGCGAAGGTTGGAGAGGAGTTCGCGAAAGGAAATTTGTGCAGGGCTTGTTCCTTGTTTCCGAAACACTGTTGAAAGCGTAACCACAGTATTAAAGCTTTTCCATAGTGCAGTGCCACGAGAAGTTCCTACATACATTGGTGTGTCTTTGACAGGTGGAAGTTGGCCAAGGTCACCCACAAGGATTATACAACGTCCACCAAATGGGTTATTTCTATTTTATGGGAATGCCTCGCGTAAGCGATCATCAATTTGAGAAAGCAATTTAGGACCAATGAAGCTCATTTCGTCAATTAGAATGTAATTGATATGTTGAAGTTGTTATTGAAGGTTAAGGAGGGAGTAACCCTCTAAAGGTTCCATAGAGGATATAGGGATGCGAAGAGCAGAGTGGATCGTCAAAGAATTAATGTGGAATGTTGCAACACCGGTAGGAGCACGCAGAAGGAGGGAGTATTTTCCAATGCTGGAGTTTTCAAGGAATGCATTTTTTAAGCACTCAATTAGGAAAGACTTGCCGATACTAGTATTGCCTTGGATTATCATTGTTAGGTTTTTTTTGGCGAGGTTGTTGCGGAAGTGGGAGAAAATGATATTGAATGCAATGGTTTGGCTTGGGGACAAGGAGGAAAGGGAATGTGCGCATGGAGTTGGGAGTTGGTGAGATATTGTGGAGGAGCGGTTGAAGTCGATGAAGCGGATGGATGTTTCTTGTAAGTGTGGAGGGATTGTAGAGTGGCCCCAATTATGGTTTGTGTCTAACTCATGATGGCCAAGCATTTCTGGTTCATTAAGGAGGAGGTTGTTACCTGGGTGCAATTGAGAGAGAAATTTCCATTCATGCATGTCAAGCGTGGGGGTATGGGGAGGGTCATCTGGGGATGAACAATTAGAGTCAGAAAGGTCCGGGGTGGATGGTGTGCGGTGAACATGCCAAGGTTGATATGTGTGTCTAGTTTGTTCCCAGTGTGCAACAATCCCTGCGTCGGATATGCCAATATCGTTAGGGAGGCTACGGAAAGGGAAGTATAGAAGGAGTTCGCTCCAGCAGAAGTCTACATAGGATGGTGATTATTTCAATGGAATGGAGGTGTAATGAGGAAGAACACGGACAACCATGGTAGGGAAGATTTGTTTCCATGGTGATGTTTTCTGATGGGCGAAGAAGGACCAGGAGCCTGCAACCTCAATAAGAGACAAACCTTCAAGTGCAGGTGGTCTTTGCATGTAGGAGGCGATGAAAGGTGTTGATGGAAGATGACCATCTATTTCATTGGATACACGTCAGAAGACTTGTTTTTTTACATTGAGGGAGTCAAAAGAGCAACTACACTTTGTTAGTGGGAGTTTTTGTAGCATGTGGCATGTTTCTTGTGCACCAATGTCTCCATCAGCAACCATTTCGGTGAGGACTTTGTGGATGACAGTGATAGTAGGAGCATCGTGGGGGGAGCACTGTGAGAGGCATGAGAGCATTTGGTAGTAGCTTTCAGACTTTGCCTTTGATTTTGCTACATACTTTGAAATGTAGTTCAACACAGCATGGCGTGAGAGAACTGGTTGAAAATCAATGTTGGCCCTCTATATTGCAAGCAGGTGAGCATTGTGCATATTGAGTTTGTCATCATTTCTAGCAGGGGAGTATTTTTTTTCCAGTACCATCAATGTGAAGAGATGAGGTGTTGCGAACCTCCCATGGGGCTCCATAGTGGCAAGTTGTAGAGTTATTTATTTTGCGTAAACATGTAGAAGAGTGGAAATTTTTGTGTCTCTGAACGGAATTCAAGACTTTTTCATATTCTTGTAACTGATTCAATGTAAAGATTTCAAGTGTGCTAAGGAGGCATGGGTCTTCTAGAGATGAATGATTTATTCCACGAGCTCGACTGTGAAGCGGGCGAGGGTTCATTGCAGTGCAGTACTGATCAAAAAATTATTTAGCCGCGTGGACAGCTGTGGGGTTGTCGAGATTGTCCATAGCAGGTGCATTTGGAAGCCACAAAAAACCATGGATATGTGCATAGCCGCGATGTTTCCATTCATACCCTATAAAGGAAGGGGGCATAGTTAAAATTGGATGCGTGGAAATTAAAGTAATGAAAGAGAAGACAAGGAAGGAATAGTATGCATACCTGCACTAGTAATCCTTTACAAGGAATCCTTTAAGTAGGACCTCTTCTAGGAATATTGTGAATTTGCAATGGATATATTGAGATGAACGATGTGGGTTTCTAACAATGTTTTGGATTCTCCATCAAGTGTGCTCGTTTAAATTGTACGGAGGGTTGGAAGGCATCAAATTATGCAAGTCAGGCCATTTCGTATCAGCTACAGTTAGTGTGAAGAATATGGTAGGGGTACCCATTTAAATGATCATGTCCATAAGCTCCCCTCTAGCCCTGGTCCAAAAGGAACGAATTCCACGCAAGGATGACCCGAAGCACATAATTTGGTCTGGAATGGTGCTAGCCGGGGTTTGTTGGAGCTGGTGCCGAAGGTCAGTGACTGTTGCTGGAAGGGTGTCTGAAAGGTCCCTTTTAATGAAGACAAAGGCAGTTTCTTGGCTATGATGGCGCATGATAAGGTTGTACAAGTAATACCTAAAGCGAGGATGCTGTGCAAAACAGTTTTCCTTGTAGAGCATTAGATGCAAAGTGTATTATTTCATATCCACTTTTTCAATTCTTGGTTGGTTAATCATGGCAGATCCTGTGGGGAATAGGGTGGGGAAGGCCATGGGGAAGAGGCCCTCCGTGTTGTATTCATTGATTGGAGAGAGGCCAATGATCGGCCATTGAAGTGAATGGGTGGGTGTGGAATTGGAGGAATATATGTAGGCAAGTATTTCATTAAGTTCAGAATGAGACTTTGGTAGAGTTGAAACAAAGGAGGATGGGTGGAGGTCAGACAGGCATTGGTGGGGAAGTTCACAATTAGGAATTTCTGGAATGGCTTCATGGAGTGGGATGGAAGTTGTGTTGATATGGCGTAGCATGTTGGAAATGTTGGTAGGTGAAACAGGAAAAGAAGAGAGGGAAAGCTGGCTAATATGGACATCTTTTTAGTATGGGTCATTTTGTAGTTTGAATTGCAAAGCTGCATGGACATGTGATCTACTAACAAAAAATGCATAGTTTTTTTCGTCATAACTAGTTTTGTTTACAACAAGGATGTCTAGTTATGACCACATGCGAGGAAGAGAGGTGACAATATTTGTGATATCTTGAGGAAAGCTAATAGTATGGCCAGAATATTTAAATTGGCCACCATGTGCATGGGTGACTTGAAGAACAGGATTGACACAAGCAATGAGCATCTCTTAAACTTGAGTCAAGCAGGATAGGACATGCGGTTAGATACCTGGGTACATGTTGTTTGAAGAGGATAAATGATGGGTTGTTCATTTGGCAACACAACGTGTACAAGAAATGATTCCATGACTTGTTTTTGTTTTCATGGATAGGTAAGCTTCATGACAAATTGAGCAAACTTGGATGGGAAAAAGTGCATCGATCCTTTCACAAAAGTGATGATGTGCATGTTGGAGAAGGATCAGGAGAAATTGTTGGGGAGGTGGAAAGGGAGGAACATGGGGCGGCATATATAAAGGGTAGGCAAGATTTGAAGGAGTTGAAGAGTTTGGAAAGGGTCGATCAACAAGTCGAGATGGACGGGGAACTTGAGGACGATATTTTGTGAAGGAATGGGAGTTTGGGTTGTGTTCATTTGAGAGTGAAGGTTTGTTTGATGATTTGAATAGAGGAGGCAACGACTTGCATTAATCATGTCTTTGTTAAGTGCGTAGTGTCGTCGTCATTCTTCCCTTCCCACAATGTTTTATGGTGGGTTTGGCATAGCTGTTGCAAATAAGGAAAGGTATGTCAAATGAATGAAGTATATTGCAAATTATTATTAAAGCTAAAATGTATTGAGTATGGGTTGCGTAGAAATGTGTGTTGGATATTTGAAATGGAAAAACATTTGTTTTGAAATCAACTACATGTTGCATGTATTGGCTAGAGTAAAGCAAAGACATATTTTGTATTTTACAAAAAGAAAAAAAACAATTAATGTATTATTTTTCATAGTAAGCATAGCATATTGATATGTACATTTAGAAAATGCGTGTGTTGCAAAGAAGATCAAACAATGAAGGAGGAAAGGAAAAACCATATGACTAAATGTTCATATATTAAAAAACATCCATTAAAGCATAGTGGAATGACATATATACAAAACATCATGAAGAAAGGAGTGGGCGCTCAAGCGTTTAGGAGAAATACTAGAAAGTAGAAGGGGACGAAAATGTATAGTAATGATTACAAAATATGTTTGAAATGCATGGCTAAAGTTGGCGGTAGATTGGGTTGGGGGGGGAGGAGCAGATTGCCGGACGTCTAGGAGGAGAGTTGATGCCTCACTGTAAGCGAGTTCTTCTATGTGCATAAGAGTTGGGCGTAGTCGTTCAACACCATTGAAGCTGTCCCTCTTTAAAGAGAGTGTGAAGAGGAAATGTCGTCCTTCGATTTTGCTATATATGTCTGAAACAGTTGCAGGATCAGTTGAGAGGGGGCAGAGGTCCTTTGTGGAGACACCAAGAAGGGAATTTGCGGCTTCATCGAAAGCAACAACATTTTCGAGCTGCTAGTGTGGTCGTGCAAATGGAGTTGGAGAATGTAGCGATAGTCGCACTCATTGAACGAGCCTTCACATTTCGAGCATTGGTAGGTGTTTTCATCTTGTCTTAAAACCTTTCTCATGCATTGCATCCCATCAATGGTAAGGGGACATGCGAGGAAGTAGAAATCATTCATGTTAATAGAGGTAGCAGTAGCACAGAGTGAAATCCATGGGATATTTTCGGTAGGTTGCATTGACAGAATGCCGGCAATTGTTTTTGAAATCAGAGGCCTCTTGGTTGTGCTTGTGTATCTACAGCTGAATGACGGTGAGGGCACTTTATTTCCTTCTCCATCAAACAATTGTTTCAGCTGTTGTGTTTTAGGGATATCTGGATTTATAAGTAGAGAAGTGGTCGGGATTGTGCCGATAGTTTGGCCATTGAACTCGACGATCCTTCCCCCTTTAATTGCAAGCATAGAAGTTTCACGAGCCATGCACAGTTCGGAGAGTGCATGACCTTCAGAATGGCATTGTTCGCCCCAGAAGGTGACATCGATGCTGCTCCCAGACATATCATGAAGAGATATAGTTTTTTTTGGAGTCTTAGAGCCATCTCGTTTGCGAATGATAGAGGCAGGAGATAGGGAAGCGATAATGCCTATGACATCAACGATTGACATAGGACGTGAAAGCTTGAGGGAACTTATTGGCACGAATTGATAGGTATGGGAAGGAATTGTATGGTCATCAACGAAGATTTGTGACACTGTTGATGAAGAGAAGAGGAGGATTTCGAACAGCCATTTGAGATGGTTATATGAAGGTTTGGGGACCTTTATGGTGTCATTTGAAACATTGTAAATGTGGCCAATTTCAATGAGAGCATGTAGGGATTCTGCCAACTCATTGAAGGCAGAGACGTGGATTTGGTCGCCGTCGCGGTCGACAAGGTCAAACCCTAGCGATTTTCCAGTGCTGCGTGCATTGTTATATTCACGAAGGGGTGTCTTTGAAAGGACTCTTCCCTGGATGGACCAAGATTTTCGGGTAGGGGAGAGTGCTTTAAAAGGGAGAGAAGTTGTAGATGTTAGGGTGGAGTTTTGGGAGGACAAGGAGTGAATGTCAAGGGAGGGTGGCGATGAGAAGGAAGAGGAAGAAGAGGAGGACGAGGTGGCTTGGATCATTTGTTCAGTGGAGAGAATAATGGGGGCTGGGTGACCAACCAATGGTGCAACACTCTGCAGTATTTCAAGATCGATGACACAAAGTGACCTGTAAGAATGCGATATTTATTAGCAAAGAGGGGAAGTAAAATGTTAGGAATGAGAATTGAGATAAAAAAGGGACGTAAGAGGAGAATTAGTAAAGGGGAGGAAGTGGTGATGTGGCATGTGTGTAGCTTACATGGAATGATGTGCATATGTGCACAAGCTTCTTTTGAGGCGAATTATCGAGCCTATTTGCAAGTCCTCATTTTGCGCAAACCCTGTATGTGAAGAAGGGAGTAGAACGGTGTGCTTGTGAGCACCATCAGAAAGAAATATGCGGTAGCGAGGCATCGTAGCCCTGGCAGAACTTATCTCTTCGAGTGCAATGACCTCTAGGTTTGGTTGCAGGTCGACAACACCAGCGAGGAGCGACGAGAGTGCATTTCAAGTCAAGGATGTTTCCATGGCGATGCAGATGGCTTGGTAAAACAAGGTGCTACTAGCGAATACAAATATGAAGGTAAAGAATCTGAAGAATAAGATGTGTACATAAAGGAAGGAAAATTTTTAAGTTGGCAATTTAAGAGAGCTCAAGGAAACAAACAAGAATTGATAAAAGATTCAGAGAAATTGACTATTAATTTTTTTAAGTGCCCACCTTAAAGCATAAATCCATAGTGCTCTCAATGCCCCAACATAATGAAAAATCATATATAATGATAAATCCACAGTCCCCGTTCACAAAATTGATTTCTCTAAAAGAATTTTTTTTGTCTAAAATACAAATAATAGCCTACAAGTTTTCGATTCCTTGAACACTGGTATTCTTTCCATTTCATATATATATAATATATATTTATAACACTTCAAAAATAGAATATAATTCCTAGTAAATGAAAATATTAAATTCACTTAACAAATAGATATCAATCACATGGCTTAAAGGTATTTTAATGGTGTCCACATCCCTTAAATATATTATCGAAAATATAATTTTTTTTTTTGATAATCTAAATAATATTTCAAAATATAAAGTTTTTAATAGAGAAAATAGTTATCTTGTATTTATTAAAATTATTACCCTTTTTAAATGCTTGCCTTATTTTGAAAACCTGCCGTATTTTCTACTCTTTTCCTAATGCATAAATTTTGATGTGCTTTCCAACTTTGTATGATCATAAAGCTTTCCACCTCTATATGACCACAAATTCTTTGAATAGCGCATCATACTATCTTTCCATCTGTACATGTGAGTATTAAAAATTTTCGATGTGCATTGAGTCATTCATAATAAAAATTTTCGATGCGCATACAGTCATTCAAATTAGGATAAACAGTGCAAAGCATTTGTGGATTTTATATCAGGCATAGTATGATGATTTGAAATTTGTACAGAGGGTCATTCATATTAGGATAAATCAGAACAAAGCATTTTATACCCTAATATACAAAAAAATATTCTTGTGCCAGTTTCATTTCCTAACGTATCCGGGTACAAAACAAAAAGAATTTTATACAAGAACATTTGTCACAGTCGATAAGCATATAATCCAGAGTCAAGAAGGAAAGAATATTAATTTAATAAAAAAAGAAACAGCAGAGCATGTAAAACTGAAATGGTCATATGGCATTAAGTTATTTAACAACATTACCCTGCAATTACTAGTGAGTTTACTCTAGATTATGGTAAACTTGACCCGTGGTTTTGGACTTTATTTTTTGCTCAAACTAATTGAACTTTTAAAATATAAAATGCGGTCATAAAAATGGTTTTACAACTCTTTTACTCTTTTTATACTGAAATCTTATATATACTATTTTATTAATAATTAAAAATTATTTAAATAAGAATATATAAAATATAAATATAATTTTTTTCGTTTTTAACTTAAAATATATAATGCAAATAACACCCATATCATTAAACACAACCCCTCATTCCCTTAATTATAAAACCATCCTTTCTATTTCGACCTAGACTGTATAAAAACTCTTCCATACTTGAAATAATTCTTTGAAACTTGGTAAAGCGTTCCCATGAAATACAAATAATAATTCTTTCAAACATGGTAAAGTAACCTCTCCATCCTTGAAATAATTCTTTGAAACTTGGTAAAGCGTTCACATGAAATAAAAATAATAATTCTTTCAAACATGGTAAAGTGTTCCCGTGAAATTATTTCTTCAAACACGTTTAGTTACCTTTATAAAATTATTTTTCAAAGGCACAACCAACACGGCACATTTACTTTTCTAACGAAAACATAAATTTAATGTATACTTTGCATTATTTTCTAATAAAATAAAACATATATATAAATCGACCAACTTATAATGTTCATCTTTTGAAATATTACTAAACATGGGTTGACTTTAGAGGGATCGAACATGGAAAAGTGTTCCCGTGAAATTATTTCTTCAAACACGTTTGGTTACCTTTATAAAATTATTTTTCAAAGGCGCAACCAACATGGCACATTTACTTTTCTAACGAAAGCATAAGTTTAATGTATACTTTGCTTTATTTTCTAATAAAATAAAACATATATATAAATCGACCAACTAATAATGTTCATCTTTTGAATTATTACTAAACATGGGTTGACTTTAGAGGGATCGTATATTGTGGATAGTCTCAAATTACTCCCATGTCTTATATCCGAGGATTTATTTTTTTAAGGATGGTGATTTCAATTTGAAGTTTTATATTACGAAGGGTTAAGAATTTTATCAAAATATATTAATTATTATAATAAATTAAAAAATATATATTTTATTTTAGTTAAAACTTTTATAATAAATTTAAATATTAAAGTGAATTTTTATTTTCGGACTTGCTCCCAGGATGACAATGGTGGCCATAAACGCTATGTAAGAGCCGAAGTCAACTTAGACCCAACTCATCAGCAGCTTGTATTATCGTGAGGAATTGGCAGCTAGTTTGCGAGGCCACGTAGCAGTATGAATGCCACGCGGTGCTTGCGTGGATGACATGGGTGTTGGCTACCCCATCATCTCGACTTCTCGCCAATACGTGTTCTGCTGCATGAGGTTCAATGTCTCTTTCACACTATCTCACCACCTGCAACTCAATCCCTCGCTTATCACTATCTCGCCACCTGCAACTCAATCCCTCACTTATCAGCCTCGGTGCTCTAACTGTGATGTGCTCTAAGTTCGAACCCTCGTTTCTTCTTGTTCTTTTGTGCTTTTCCATGAATTTGATTGCAGGAGCAACAACAAAGGAACAGAGTACGCAACGGAATTGGAGCAGCTATTGGAGATCAATGAAGAGGGTTGTCGCTCCTGCTGCCCAGCGTGGAGGCACAGTGCAAACGAATTGTCAGTCGATGCCTTTCAGATAATGGATGTTCTAACAGGCTTGGAACCCAGAGATCACTCTGGGCCTGGAATCCTAATGTCATACGTTGTTTCAGGAATGTCTGCTATGCTTTGTGTATTTTGTTATACTGAATTTGTTGTGGAGATCCCACTAGCAGGTAAGGAGCTTTTCGATTCTAATTCTATGAAAGTTTTTGTAATTCAGAGTCAAATAACCTTTTATTTTGTAATTTTTGTCCTAATACAGACATATCCTTCCCTTAGTAAGGTAAAGAATCATGCAGTTTAGATATATTGTCTGTAAGAATCCTACTGGTTTATGAGGCATCCAAGCGAATCTCAGGTAAGAATGCACTAGATCATCCTTTTTTTTTTGTTGATAACAGTTTGCAATTTCAGTACATAATAGCAAATAGACGAGAGATACGTATACGCACATCATAATGATTAATTGGAACAGCTTGCCCTGGTAAAATTACAGCCATGTATAATCCCAGTTCAGATTTTACTCAATTCATATTACAGTCGATTTTCTCCAGTTGCTGCACCTATTTTAAAGAATTGTCTATTAGGTACTTTAATAACATTTAAGCATATTAGGATAGAAAAAGACCTTTAGTTTTATTTATCAAACTGTCATCCATTATCATGTTTCCCACAGTCCAAGTCTACCATCTTGTATCAGAGAGAACATCTCTAAAATATGGACCTTAACAACCATCTTCCTCTATATTGTGGCGCTGCAGTTGGCTACCTGTCACAGAACTCTTATAAAAATATTGAATGCTGGGGTTTTTTATATTATTTGTCCAGATGTTTGAAAGATTTCCGTTCACTATTTATCATCCCACACTAACATTCACATTGAAAGGTCTTACAGGGTTGGGTTGGTCTTGAAAGTTGGTAAGGTCTTAGGCGCTTGTATGCAAGTTTATTCTGTAGTATATTCATATACATGCATCACAGAGAGCTATAGTGTGGACTATTCAGATGCTGCAATGGTAACAAAGGAATCCTTCTTTCTGAAGGACACCTTGGACATATGTATGATATATTAGTTCTTGAATGGTTTTCAACATCCTGTTATGTTAACATAGGTTGTTTCTTTGCATTGACCATATTTCTCAAGGGTGTACAACTAATTGGTTTGTCCCTGTATAGGCATTTCAATCAGAGGGCCTTCACGTCTACTATCACTTTTTGCTTCATAATGTATGCCCTTTTGTCTTTAGAACTTTGCAATTATGCATTTGATTTATAGGCTTATAAGTCTTCTCCTGTCTCCTTGAAATTTAGTACAAGTGTTCTATAAATAATTGGGAAAGAAATGGGAAAATGCCACCTTAGCACCATGTGAGTCCAACTGCCAACAGGCAACAGCCTTCGTGAAAATGAGAGAAGCAATGGAAGGAAAGAAAAGGGGCTAGCATTCCAGCAGAAGAGAGAGACAAAACAGAGCGTTTACAGCATCTGTGTCTAGAGACCAAAGGCTACAAGGCAGAGGCAAATAGAACAGAGGATTCACGGCATCTGGCTGTAAAAGCTCAAAACTGAAAATAGCAAGTGCCAAATGGCTAATAGCCTTTTCTGTACTGTCACATCTATCACCTTTTATGAAAAAACAATGGAATTTTTGTTCCCGAAAGGGTTTTTCTCTAGTTCTAAAAACAATTGTCTATGTATGATTGTTTAATGTGTTCATTTATTTCCTTTTCTGTTGTTATTTTGGGTTTCCCTATTAAGAAATGTTAGTGTAGATAAATGACAGCTGTGTTTAATTATGCTAAATAACCGCAAGAATAAAACCCACAAGACGAAGCTCAAAATCAGAGATTATACTTCTACTCCACAGTAATTTTTTGATTTGGGTGTTATTGTACACTTGTTAGAAGCTCTGTTTTAATTCTTTTTTTTCTTCATGTAATTCAACTACTACTCTTGCAGAATTTATTTAATGCAGACACTAAAGACATGGATAAAAAATGACATGGGTTCAATGGATACAAGAGTGCAGTAGTAAGACTTTCAACCAAAGTGAAGAGTTCAATTCTGCAACTGAAACACTACCAGATAGCCTCCATAAATCTAGATCAGTTGGTGTCAAAGCGAAGTTCGAAACTACATGGGAGAAAAAAACTGATTGGTAAGACCTAGCGCAGATACAAAAGGCAGAGATATCCACTACAACGGGAGTTGGAAAGTGACAACAAAAGATGGAAGGGTACCCACCTAAAGAGCAATGCTAAGAGGACCCAGAAGTCGGGTTTGCATGTTTGGAGCAGAGCATTGCCACCCTATGGGAGAGGATCACCCATTTTAATAAGACATTGACAAAGAGGAAAGAATTTTTGGCAAAGTTCCAGCATGAAAGAGAAGATCTGATCATGGAAAAAGAAAAGGTGAACAACCTAAAAGTTTTGTTCATGATATTTTTTCTATACGTTTTCTCACTCCATTCAATGTCACAGTGAATATTGATGAACTTGCTTATCAAAGATATCCACTACAACAGGAGATATCCACTACAGCGGGAGTTGGAAAGTGACAACAAAATATGGAAGGGTAACCACCTAAAGAGCAATGCTAAGAGGAACCAGAAGTCTAGTTTTCATGTTTGGAGTAGAACCTACTGCTATAATTTACAGATATTGGAAGCAGTAAGTAGGATAACTAAGAATCTTCTCATACTTTATTTGAATTTTGAAGCAAATAAAGCTAAATGGTAAATTTGTAATCTATTGCAGGGAACAGAAGCTTAGAAGCAATTTCTAAATCAGAAGTTTTACAGGGAATTTTTAAGCAAATACAGCTAAATGGTAAATTTGTAATGTATTGCAGGTAACAGAAGCTTACCAACAATTTCAAAATCGGAAGTTCTTTAAGATGGAAGTTCTTGAAGTCGGAAGTCAGTCTGCGAGTTGTTCAGGCTGGAACTTGTTCACTTGTCCAGCTGGAAGCTGGAACTGGGCTGCAACTGCAAGTTGTTCAGGCTGGAAGCTGGAACTGGGCTATAAGCTGGAAGTCGGCACTACTCCATTTAACAGCATCGAAGTCCATTTAACCACATCAAAGTAGGCTGGAAGCTGGAAGTCAGCAGTATTGTAGTCTTATATGCATTAAATTGTTGTGTTGTGTCTTCTATGTATTAAATGGTTGGGTGGCTGGAGTTGATAAACCATCATACCAGGAATTAATACAGGATGCAAAGAAAAGACAGAAAGAATTGCAGGCAGCGGAGGCACGGTCAGTTCTTATCCACCAGCGAAGTAATATGTCAATCACATTGAATTGTAAATCTATTTTAAATCTATTAGGTAGTTGTATATAATTATAATAGGTACCTATGCACTCAAGTGTAGTGTCGTGTAAACTTCAATCTCTAAAATGTAAAATTCAGTCACTAAACAATTTGAAACGTAATAGATTTAAGAGATTGAACAATTTCAAAAGCTTTTTTCAGTGTAGTGTCGTGTAAATTTCAATCACCGAACAATTTGAAACGTAATAAATTTCAGAGATTAAACAATTTAAAAAGTATTTTTCAAATCAACAACTGCTAAGATGGGCAAATAGAACAATTGCATTGGTTGGAGGAGGTGCCACATGTCCACATTTGACTGGTTGGAAGGGCGATAAGAAACACTTTTCATTGGCTGGGGTGAACAGTGTTTGCTCGACCCAAGCCAGAAAAAAAAAACGCCTCTGGCATAATTAATTATTGTTTATCTATCTAATAATTTGAGATTTTACTACTCAATTTTTATTCAATAAAATAAAAAATATTTATTTATTTAATGAATTCAACTACATGTAATACTCTGAACTCAATACCATAAATCAACAATATCACGTGCTCATAAACACAACTATTAACCATAATGTTAATACAACCTCAATTCCACGACTCAGTCAAGTTTATTTAAGATCCCCTTTTAAGCTTAACTTGACATTGTGTTTTCTTGACCAAATCTAGCTAAAGTGGCCAGCAAGCCGCCAAGCCACTAATGTAGTTCACCTCGAGCCCTAACCTTTTGATACAACCTCAATTCCATGACTAGGTCAGGTTTATTTAACATCCTCTTTCAAACTTGACATTGTGTTTTCCTTGGCCAAATCTAAGGAAACTGACGATCAAGCCGCCAAGTCACTAATATAGCTCACCTTGAGGCCCTAATCTCTCCGTGGCCACTGAATTCTTCATCTTTCCTAGAAAAACATGTATAACCGACTACCATAAACTTGACAAAGAAATTTTGTTGCAGATACCGACAGCAAACAAGATAAGATATATTACGGATCCCTTTAAAATGGTGGCTCTGATATATCAATGGAAGGTTTAAGAGTGAAAAACTAAAACGCAATAAAAATAGGCAGCTATAGATGCTGAGAAAAAACATACATCATTTTATAAAAGAAATAAAATTCAAAGCAATGAAACATGGAAGCAGCTACAACTGCATTAGCACTCGAACTCTGTATCCTAACTTACATCTCTTCTCAATTTCTACAAAATTAAGTCGGTTAATTTACCTGTGAATACGCTAAGGCTGTTGGGCTCCCTTCAAATCTGAGTAGGTCATGGGAGTGACGGTGGGGCAGTGTGCAGTGAGGCGGTGTGGTGCGGTGCATTGTCAGGCGTATTTATTTCCAGCCGTGTGAAATGGTGTTAACAGTACAAATCACGACCTCTTCTTTTCTTAATCTCTACAGATTTGTTAATTCTACAGCAGCCGCTTGCGATGATGTCATGATTACTGGCACTTTCAATTATACAGTGGCCACTTGCGACGAAGTCGCGATTACTGGTGGTCATCAACAGTCGGCCACTTCGACGAAAATCACTTGCGACGACCTTGAAGGGGCCATGGAATAACTTGAATTTGCCAAAGCCATTTCTGAACCACCTCTAGTCATCTAATTAGAGTAGTGGAAAACGTTGCGAGAATGCCTGGACAATGGCAATGAAGATGAAAGAGTTAATTAGCAGCCTCTTACTAATCGGAAGTGTGTGTCTGCTTATGGCCCCCCTCTCTGCTGCTGCTGCGTTCGATATTCCCGTTATACGGTTTTGTGAGAATAGCGAATATACAAACGGTAGCACTTTTCAGATTAATCTAAACTAGGTTCTGGAGTCACTGGCGGGGAACGTTTCTACGAGTGGATTCAATACATCTAGTGGGAAAAACAGCCACAGTACGATTTATGGATTTTCCCAATGCAGGGGAGATTTAAACTCCTCCAATTGCAAACAATGCGTGGCCACTGCTAAAGACGCTATTATATCTGGAACTGGTATCAGTACTCGTATTGTTGGAGAATGCAATAAAAATTCTGCGTCCATGATACTAGATGCTTGCTTATTACGTTACGACAATCATAGTTTTTCCAACAATTTTAGTGGGAGCGCACACAACTTTCTTTTGTGAAATACTAGGGAAAACAACGAGCCAGAGTTCGCAATTACTATTAAAGCCCTGCTCCAAAATGTTCTCTATAAAGCTTCCAAGAGTCCCAATCTTTTTGCTGCGGAGCAAGACGTTGCGCCTTATAATTCCACAACTCTTATCTACAGCTTGGGGCAGTGTTGGGAACCTCTGTCCAGAGAAGACTACGAGGCGTGCCTAAATTTTTCTTTGTCCGAAATATATAAGCGCTGCACAACTGGAGCAGTTGGATCGGAATTTGGATCTGTGAAGTGCCACATGCGTTCCGAGCTTTATCCATTTTTCAATCCTCCAATTATCTCGCCGTCGCCATCACCGTCCTCGTTGCCTTCGCCCACAAAGAGCCCATCAAGTATCTTATTTAACACAATATCACATAGTTTATAATTATCTTCTTTCGCATAGTTTATAATTATCAAGAATATCGTGTGAATTTTGTAAAAAAATCATTTTAGTGATTTCTGAGGTTCCTTGTGCGAATTATCTGAGATTCCTTGTGCATGTTTGCAGAAGAAAAAAGATCAAATGTTCAGCTTCGGGTAATTCTGGGAGTAGCAGCTACTACAATTGGATTAGTTTCAGCGATAACCCTTTGCAAGCTGAAAATTTTCTCTCGTGGGAAAAAATCGGAACATATTTCTCAAATGAGAGGTATTGAAATTGTAGATAATTCAGTGACCACTAGCTTGGATATTATGAACCGCGTTCCTATTTGTTTTTCACAAGATAATTAAACGTTTCGTAACTGTTTTCGCAGAAGCCGAAGGAGCAATTAGTTTATCGGCCACTATAGCGAATCCGAAACTTATTTTCAACTACGAGACTTTGAGAGTGGCCACGTCTAGTTTTCGCGCAGAGAGAAAGCTTGGCGAAGGAGGTTTTGGTTTCGTCTTTAAAGTGAGCATTTGTTGTTAAATCAAGTTTAATTTATTTTAATGAAAATACCATGGTTAATAATTAAACCATAGAAATATTCTCGACTGGGCATGGTCGTTCTTGATCAACAGGGGGATCTACCAGATGGTAGAGAGGTGGCAGTGAAACGGTAGAAAATAGGGTCAAGTCATGGAGATGTCGAATTTCTGAATGAAATAAATTTGATCAGCTGTATTCTGCACAAGAACCTAGTGAAGCTGCTTGGTTGCTCAGTCATAAATTCAAAAAGGCTACTAGTTTACGAATACCTCCAGAATGGTAGCCTCGACAATATTATAATCGGTAGCTAATCCCTCTTTAATCGCTGCACCGATCCTGATTTGTTCTAGTTTTGAGTTTCTTTTGTACGAGCTTGCTAATCTTTTTGGTGTATGTTTTGAAGATATAGAAAAACGCCATTTACTTGATTGGGGACAGAGGTACAAAATCATTGTTGGAACTGCACAAGGGCTTGCATATCTTCACAAAGAATCTGAAATTTGAATCATTCATAGAGATATTCAAGCAAGCAATATTTTACTCGATAATAAACACAAACCCAAAATCACAGAGTTTGGCTTAGCCAAACTGTTTGAAGACGATAAAACCCACATCAGCACTAGAGTTGCAGGAACTTTGTAAGTATTCTTTCTTCAATATGGTTCATATAATTTGAGATAGTTAAGATATGGAGATTTCATTGTACACAGTATTGTGCAGTGGTTACATGGCACCTGAGTATGTGTATCGTGGATAGATAACAGAGAAAGCGGATGTATTCAGTTTCGGAGTGCTTGTACTTGAAATTATCAGTGAAAGAAAGAATCAGAGTTTGCCTCAAGAGACGAAATTTCTCATCGAACGAGTAGGGCTAATGTGGATCTCATCTTTGAAGTAGATATTTTTAGACATGTCCATAGATGTATGAATCCTTTCTAACTAAATCTCTATGTTTTTTTGACATTGGTCAATTACCATGCATGGAAACTGTATAACGTAGATAGAGCTTTAGAAATTATGGATTCCTCGTTGAAGGGTAGTTATTCTTGGGAGCAAGGGATTAGGGTCACTCAAATTGGTCTTTTGTGCAGTCAGGCAGCTGCAGCTTTGAGGCCTTCAATGTCTTGTGTGGTGATGATGTTGACCTCTGCGAAAGAACATCTTCCTTTTCCCACAAAGCCCCCTTTCATAGATCTTCATAGTGTGGGCAGTACAACAACTTCTAGCACACCATCTGATATCCGATAGAGTTGAGGTGAAAATATGCAAATGCTTTTTTTCATTATATTATCCCGGTTTACTGTTTGATTTTTATCCTTGTATTACACGACTCGAGAGGAGATTTTGCGCTTTTACAAAATTGAAGGATCAATGATTAGTCTGTTGAAGAAAATCGTTCTTTTTGGGGGAAACCATGGAATGTCTGGTTATCATCTTCTGGGTAAAAGTAAACACTTATGTGGTATATGAAAATAAAGCTATAATTTATCTTTATTCAAAATTATGGTTATCATTTTGAATTCATGAATATGTCTAATTTTTTGGGCGGATATGTGGTTTCATTTAATTTCCTGGATTCAAGTCATTTTTCAATACATACAGAAGCCGACTTGATATTAACGATTTTTGATTGATTTAACTAATTTTTTAATCATTATTAAATGAATAGTAATGATGCAATATTTTAAAATATTTTTATAATTTAAATATTGAAATTAGTTTTAAAAACATTTTTAATAATTTAAAGATTGAAATTAGTTTTGAAAGTAAATAATTTTTTTTGTTATTTTTTAAATTAATTTTTTTAATTAAAAAAATATCATGATATAAATATTTGTTATGGTTTTTTGAAGATGTAATATTAGTATTACTAAGAGATAGTATTAGCTTATAATATTGTAATAAATTTATTTATTACGCTGTAAAGTGTACTTATTTGAAAACAACTTTCCTAAATGGTTACGTGTACCATTATGTACCTTTGATTTTAATGTTAGACGATTCAAGTAATCTCTACCTTAAGATTAAAAACTGTTATTTTTAATCAGTTATACAGCGTAAATATATATTAAAGAAGATCAAATCTCTGTGAGGGTTTCTACGGATATCCGAACAGGGCAGTGAGAGTTTCTCGTCTCATACATCGAGCAAGGGCATTACTGATTATTTACGGAACATCAAACATGGAAGTGAGGGTTTCTACAAACATCCGAACAGGGTAGTGAGGGTTTCTACTCTCATACATCGAGCAAGGGCATTACTGATTACGGTGGACATCAAAGAAATGCCAAAGGAGTATGTGTTCTACGATGACGTTCCAGGCCTGACCAAGTCCGACATTCAGGTAAGTGGCGGAAATTAAATTCAGTGAATAGGAATCCTCAATACAATATTTGAGGGTCGCCTTTTCTTTGCCTTTTTCTCTTTTATTCATCCTGGCTCTTCTTATTTTCAAGTCCGTGTCCCAGACAGAAAGATTTGAAGAATTAACGAGGTTCACTATCATGGTTGCCTTCACATCATCACACTACTTGGCCCTTGCCTTCACAACATCACTCTGCTTGGCCCTCAGAGACCCGGAGTAGGAAGAGAGCGATGAAAAGCAAAGATTTAGGTGCAGAGTCACTTTGCAAGAAGTTTTGATGAATTCTGCCATGCCTGTATGGTCGTGGTGAAGGGGATTCATGTCCTCTACTGCTACTGAAGCCATTATAACAACAATTGCGATAAAAGAAAAAGGTAGTAGTAGACGAGTAGTAGATTCAACCTCGAGAGGTACTCATAGAAGACATATATGGAGGTTTCGGGCTAAGAAAAACACGATCCTTGCTCCTAGAATGGGTTTTCTGTAATTTTTCCTTCTTCCAAGTGGTGAGGCTTAAAATCAAGATGTGACAGACCTCCAAAGGAAAGGTGAGGAAAGGATGACTAAATTGCATCTTTAATTTTGTCCGCCATCCAACAAAAATTCCTTACTACTCTTGTCATCTGAATTGTATTGTGGGGAAAGGGAAAGATGTGGGGATTGAGGTTTTGGCCTAATCTCCTCAAGTTGATAGAGTACCTATTTTATATATGGCCTGACTAACGAAGAAGGAGCACAGCAACCCATTGCAAGCTGCAGAACTTGCAGAAGACCTTCATCTGCTGGACTTCTCATTGGACGCAAAAGCTCAAGGTCAAAGAGTTTTGAAATCCTCTCTTCAAGAACTGCATTCTTCACGACTGTTCGAAAATCAACAATATGGTCGGATGAGATTGTTCTACCAGGTCTCCTGCCTATGAGAATTTGAAGTAATACAATTCCAAAGCTGTATATATCAGTCTGCATTGGCCTTTTTCATCTTGATAAGTTCAGGTGCTTTATATCCCTAGGAAGCAACAACTTCTAACATCTCAGTATTTGTTGTTGAGTTCATTAAGTTGTGAAGACCATAGTCAGAGTTCTGAAATCCTCTCTTCAAGCACTGTATTCTTCACGACTATTGGCAAATGAACAATATGGTTGGATGAGCTTGTTCTACCAGGTCTCCTGCCTGTGAGAATTTCAAGTAATACAATTCCAAAGCTGTATATATCAGTCTTTGCATTGGCCTTTTTGATCTTGATAAATTGAGGTGCTTTATATCCCTGGGAAGCAACAACTTCTAACATCTCAATGTTTTTTGTTGAGTTCATTAACTTGTGAAGACCATAGTAAGAAATATGAGAAACATAATTGTCATCCACAAGTATATTTTTTGACTTGATATTCCCGTGTATGATGGATTTGTGGAATCGAGTGTGACGATATGTAAGACCTCTAGCAGCTCCCAAAGAAATTTTGTGTCTCCTAGCCCATCGAGGAGCAGGTCTGTTTATACCTGCAATATGAACATAATATATGAATAGACTGAATTCACATGTCATGTAATGAGAATGAATGCATTTCAATTAAACCAAGTGGAATTTAAATTTGCAGAATGAATACATGCCACTTCGATTATTACCAGGCTAACAAAACAAGAGGCACATGTAAGTGATGTTAGTACTAAATGAGGGAGGAAGCTATCACAGAAACCTAGGGTTCTTGCAGCCCAAAGCCAGCCTCTGGTTTGGAAGAAATTTTGGTGCCTGTAGTGCTTTATAAACCACTCTTGTTTCCCATTAGTTTCCATTACATACTCAAACTTGTACTCTTTTTGTCTTTTTTCTTGATTATTTTAAGGAGACAATGATATGAACATGAAATGGAATCCTTAACAAGGATATGTCACTTTGATTTTTAGAAATCTTGAAATTAAGAAGACACCAGAAATACAACAATCATAAGGGACCCCACGAAGCACAAAGGTCCTTCCAAGTGACTTTAATATCAAAATGAGGAGGATGCTATCAAATCAACTGAAGGACTGGCATGCCAAAGCTAGCATGAATTGGAAAAAAATTTGGTATGTAGTACTTTTTAAACTACCCTTGCCTTACAATTGATTCCAATATTTGTTCTCACACTCTAACACAACTTTGTCTTTTTCCTTAATTTTTTTATCAAGAAAATAGTATTATTATGTTGGCTGTATATATCAGTCTTTGCATTGGCATTTTTCATCTTGATAGGTTCAGGTGCTTTATATCCCTGGGAAGCAACAACTTCTAACATCTCAATATTTTCTGTTGAGTTCATTAACTTGTGAAGACCATACTTAGAAATATGAGCAACATAATTGTCATCCATAAGTATATTTTTTGACTTGATATTCCCATGTATGATGGATTTCTGGAATCCAGTGTGAAGGTACGCAAGACCTCTAACAACTCCCAAAGCAATTTTTTCCCTCCTAGCCCATCCAGGAGCAGGTCTATTTGTACCTGCAATATGAACGTAATATATGAATAGAATGAATTCACATGTCATGGAATGAGAATGAATGCATTTCAATTAAACCATGTGGAATTTAAATCTGCAGAATGAATACATGCCACTTCAATTATTACCAGGCTAACAAAACAAGAGGCACATGTAAGTGATGTTACTAAATGAGGGAGGAAGCTATCACAGAAACCTAGGGTTCTTGCAGCCCAAAGCCAGCCTCTGGTTTGGAAGAAATTTTGGTGCCTGTAGTGCTTTATAAACCACCCTTGTTTCCAATTAGTTGCCATTACATACTCAAAATTGTACTCTTTTTGTCTTTTTTCTTGATTATTTTAAGGAGACAATGATATGAACATGAAACAGAATCCTTAACAAGGATATGTCACTGTCATTTCTAGAAATCTTGAAACTAAGAAGACATCATAAATACAACAATCATAAGGGACCCCACGAAGCACAAAAGTCCTTCCAAGTGACTTTAATATAAAAATGAGGAGGATGCTAATTCCAAAGCTGTATATATCAGTCTTTGCAATGGCCTTTTTCATATTGATAAGTTTAGGTGCTTTATATCCCTGGGAAGCAGCAGCTTCTAACATCTCAATATTTGTTGTTGAGTTCATTAACTTGTTAAGACCATAGTCAGCAATATGAGCAACATAATTGTTATCCACAAGTATATTTTTTGACTTGATATTCCCATGTATGATGGATTTGTGGAATCTAGTGTGAAGGTACACAAGACCTGTAGCAGCTCCCAAAGAAATTTTGTGTCTCCTAGCCCATCCAGGAGCAGGTCTGTTTGTACCTGTAATATAAACATAATATATGAATAGACTGAATTCACATGTCATGGAATGAGAATGAATGCATTTCAATTAAACCAAGTGGAATTTAAATCTGCGGAATGAATACATGCCACTTCGATTATTACCAAGCTAACAAAACAAGAGGCACATGTAAGTGATGTTAGTACTAAATGATGGAGGAAGCTATCACAGAAACCTAGGGTTCTTGCAGCCCAAAGCTAGCCTCTGGTTTGGCAGAAATTTTGGTGCCTGTGGTGCTTTATAAACCACCCTTTTTCCCATTAGTTGCCATTACATACTCAAACTTGTACTCTTTTTGTCTTTTTTCTTGATTATTTTAAGGAGACAATGATATGAACATGAAACAGAATCCTTAACAAGGATATGTCACTTTGATTTTTAGAAATCTTGAAATTAAGAAGACATCAGAAATGCAACAATCATAAGGGACCCCACGAAGCAGAAAGGTCCTTCCAAGTGACTTTAATATCAAAATGAGGACGATGCTAATTCCAAAGCTGTATATATTAGTCTTTTCATTGGCCTCTTTCATCTTGATAAGTTCAGGTGCTTTATATCCCTGGGAAGCAGCAGCTTCTAACATCTCAATATTTGTTGTTGAGTTCATTAACTTGTGAAGACCATAGTCAGAAATATGAGAAACATAATTGTCATCCATAAGTATACTTTTTGACTTGATATTCCCGTGTATGATGAATTTGTGGAATCCAATGTGAAGGTACGCAAGACCTTTAGTAGCTCCCAAAGCAATTTTGTGTCTCCTAGACCATCCAGGAGCAGGTCTGTTTGTACCTACAATATGGACATAATATATGAATAGACTGAATTCACATGTCATGGAATAAGAATGAATGCATTTCAATGAAACCAAGTGGAATTTAAATCTGCGGAATGAATACATGCCACTTCGATTATTACCAGGCTAACAAAACAAGAGGCACATGTAAGTGATGTTTGTACTAAATGAGGGAGGAAGCTATCACAGAAACCTAGGGTTCTTGCAGCCCAAAGCCAGCCTCTGGTTTGGCAGAACTTTTGGTGCCTGTAGTGCTTTATAAACCACCCTTTTTTCCCATTTGTTGCCATTACATACTCAAACTTGTACTTTTTTTGTCTTTTTTCTTCATTATTTTAAGGAGACAATGATATGAACATGAAATGGAATCCTTAACAAGGATATGTCACTTTGATTTTTTAAAATCTTGAAATTAAGAAGACATCATAAATAAAACAATCATAAGGGACCCCATGAAGCACAAAGGTCCTTCCAAGTGACTTTAATATCAAAATGATGAGGATGCTAATTCCAAAGCTGTATATATCAGTCTTTGCATTGGCCTTTTTCATCTTGATAAGCTCAGGTGCTTTATATCCCTGGGAAGCAACAAATTCTAAAATCTCAATATTTGTTGTTGAGTTCATTAACTTGTGAAGACCATAGTCAGAAATATGAGCAACCTAATTGTCATGGATTCTATTTAAGTGCCTGAGAAGAAAAGCTTAGGTTTCTGTTTATGTGGTAGAGAAGACAAGAAAATGTACATAATCACCCTAGTTTAAGTGGCCAAGAAGACAAGAAACTGTGCATTGTGCAACTCTAGTTAAAACACAACTTAGAGAGAAGCCAAGACTAAAGTAATTTGCCTAGCCTAAAAAATACAGAAAAATACATAGTTTCTTACATTAAAATTTATGATCACAACCAAACCAAGGAAGACGAAAATGAAACTCACTGTGTAGCAATTCTGCCAGGCTTTCTCTGGATAGGTAATCATAGGCAAGAAATTTCTCGCCTCTTGTCCCTGAACTCTTAGAGAAACAAGATGCTTATGCTTGATAGTACCTGGCTCCTAAATGGCAGGCATGAATTCGTCTGTGCTTCTGAGACACCCATCTCGGAGAAGCCGGAGTGCGATCATACCACCACTACTTAACCTGGCCTTGTAGACAGTTCCATAACCGGATTTTCCCAAGACTTCTCCCGTTGCATTTAGAACATCATCCACGGTCAAATGCTCACCTCCATGGAAGTTTATTAGTTTCCCACTCAAATTTCCCATGTCTTCTTCCTTATCCTTATTCGATGAAACAGACGAAGACGAAGACTTATCAGTGGCATCTGTGTTGAACCTATGGTAGCATCCAAGTAACAAAGAACTAGCAATGACTACAACAACAATTGATCCAATGATGATTCCAGCAATAGCTCCAGTGCTCATAGATTTGAAATGGGCTTTGGTCACATTGAACTGGGCTGCAGTCACATTTGCAGAAGCAGCACTAGCAGCATTTGGAGCTATGCCACATGGGTGTAACAGAGGCTGCCCACATAGGGATCCACTGTTTTCTACAAAGGAATTATTATAAAAAATTTTCCAAAAAATTGGTATACGACCACTTAGATTGTTGTGGGCAAGCTTGAGAGTTGTCAGGTTTGGCATATTTGCAATCTCATTGGGTATTTCGCCAGTTAAAGAATTCCCACTCAAATCAAGGTCTTGAAGAGAAAAACAATTAGCAAGGAAGGTAGGGATTGTACCTATTAGACTGTTGTTATTCACCTCAAATCTCTAGAGTTGAGGGAAACCTATATTAGACCCGTTTCAGGGTTCAAGAATGCTCCCTGATAACTCATTGAATCCCAGTAATAGCTCAACTATGTTATTGCACAGATTCCAAATAGAAATAGGAATGCCTCCATTCAGCCCATTATTCTTGAGTTGCAGACTGCTCAAATTAGGCACATTTCCCAACTCTGGAGGCATCCCTCCTGTAAGACTATTGTTATTCAGATTCAGCTGCTGCAGATATATAAAAGAGCCCAACTCCTTTGGGACTATACCCTTCAATCCTGTTGCTTCCAAATCAATCCCCAGCATTGAGACCTTGAGACTGTAAGCCAGAGCCACACTATGCCTAAATTTGGGAACAGAATGGTTGACAGGAATACCATTGTATATCCACATAACTCCTTTCCATCCACACAAAGGGCAAGAGGCACTCCACGAGGCCAGTACAACGTTAGCCCCTGTTCCAGACAACGTTTATGTTGATTAAAGAAAACGGTTGAGATGTTTACAGTGAAACAAATTAGTGACTGTAATTATACATGTCTGTAAGGAATTTTTCAATACACTATAGGTTGTGGAGAATTGACTATGAAGGTTATACCTGTCAAAAAGAAATGTTAAATAATTTCAAGTGGAACAATGATGAACATATTTCAAATTTTAATATAATTTGACTGGGAACGTTATACTTGTCAAAAAGAAATGTTAAATAATTGCAAGTGGAACAATGATGAACATATTTCAAATTTCAATATAATTTAATTGGTCATTGAAATTTTATAGTTTATTGTAAAATATGAGTTTAAAGAAATTTAATATAGTTAATATTATTTAAATTAATTCCCTGTGAATAGATTTTTATATTATTTTGTGGATAATTTTAATGATGAACATATTTTTACTTGCTAGATTGATTGATTGTGATTGATCAGATAAATTTAATTGTTTTTTTTCATCTACTGATTCAAAAATCATAATTATGAAATTGTAGTGATTTATAAATATAATTATAAGTTTTGAATAAACTATAAGTAGTCTAACTTTGATTGAAATTTTGAGATTTTTTTTTCTATACTACCATTTTCTATGTTACTGCTTTACAGCGTTTCTTTTGCAACATATGGTGCAATTGCTAATTAATTAACAATTTTCATGGTAAAGTGATACCTTTAAAATACTCATATTTTAGTTAATTTTCATAATTTTTTTAATTATTAACATCATGAAATATCATAAAACAAACAAAAACAATAATAATAATATATATTATATTATTAAGAATAACGATAATAGAATCATGACTAAACAAATACAAATATGTAAAAAAGAAAAAAATAATAAAGAAATAATATATCAATATCTTAAATAGAAACTAAACATTTAAACTAAACTAAATGTAATATGATATTAAAAAAGGAAAAAAAAAAAAAAAAACTATTTTTTATTAAATAAGTCTTAACTTTTTATTTAATCATTATTAAAAACATTATGTAATATTCCATATAAATTAAATATTTATCATTTAATTAATAATTAAATTACAAAATAAATATCAATATAATTAAACATTTTTAATATTATTATTTTTTTTAAACATATTACTTAAAAATAAACCAACGCCTCCATTTAAGGGAACATAGCTATCCTCTTGATTATAATTAAGATACTACTTTTAACAAGTTGACAAAAAAAAATTAAAAATATCTAATATTACTCTAAGATATGTATATTAGCATGCAAGCTATATATTACATTAAGCATGTTAATATAATATTATATGGTAACAAGAAAAAATTGTAATAAAATAAAAGTAATTTCAAAATGAATGTATTAATTGCTTTCTCAGAATGGAAATATGCTCTATGACTATTTCCACTTATACAGTCGGGAATTTGAGAGGAGATATTTTCTCACAAATTGATGAATGTTAAAAAGGATGATTTAATTATTATATTTAAGGTATTACATGAGCCATAGGGTTGGGAATTTTGTGAATAAATTAAAAAAATGGTTGTTTAGTTTAATATGGAATATACATTATAATTTGTATATTTTTAAATTATGGGAAGGAGATATTAAAGAGAATAGAGTGGATATATTGTATAAAGAGAGTAGAGTGTGGTTTTTAGGATTGTGGATTAATGTGGAAAATTTAAATATTCTAAAAAATAATAACAAAAATATTTATGTAAAATTATTAATATAATATTAATTATAAGAAAAATGATTAAATGCATCTTATCATGACTTCAAAATAGTGAAAATTATAATTGATAGGTGCTTTCAAATCCTAAACTTTTACATATCCACCATTTTTTTTTTTCTTTTTTTTTTCCTTACATTATCTTTTCCGACATCTATTATGTTATTTTTTTATTATTCATACAAACATAGAGGCATTAATAAATTCACTTTTTCCTAGTACTTTTTATTAATTGTTTTTGGTGTTTTTTTAAATAATATTTTAATTATAGCTAAAAATATGTAATCTCATCATTAAAAATTGTAAATCTCAAAAATTGAAAACTATGATTTAGAAACTTTTGAAGTCTCCAAACCAACTGAAAATGAAAAGGTTTTTAGAATCTCGTAATTGGGATCCCTCTCATTTTGTGGAGTACCATAATCATGACAATGGAAACATCTTCCAATACAATGGAATGAGAAATGACATCATTATTGTGATTCCCAAAGTTGTTCAATAAAGGAAAATAAAAAGCTCAATATTGTAGTTGGAAGATATCATGTTATAAATAAATTAGAACTCAGAAAATTGATCTTTATTTGATGATGCCCTCTGTTATTTTTCTACATAGCAATAGAATTGAGAATTGTAAGAGTGTATTATGCACCAATTAGGAGATAATGATGCACTTTATTTCCTTCTCCGTCAAACCATTGTTTCAGCTGTTGTGTTTCAGGCATATATGGATTTATAAGTAGAGAAGTGGTCGGGATTGTGCCGATAATTTGGCCATTGAACTCGACGATCCTTACCCCTTTAATTGCAAGCATGGAATTTTCACGAGCCATGCGCAGTTCGGAGAGAGCACGACCTTCAGCATGGTAGTGTTCGCCCCAGAAGGTGACATCGATGCTGCTCCCGGACATATCAGGAAGAGATATAGTTTTTTTTGGAGTCTCAGAGCCATCACATTTGCGAATGATAGAGGCAGGAGAGAGGGAAGCGACAATACCTATGACATCAACGATTGACATATGAGGTGAAAGTTTGAGGGAACTTATAGGCACGAATTGATAGGTATGGAAAGGAATTGTAAGGTCATCAGCGAAGATTTGTGACACTGTTGATGAAGAGAAGAGGAGGATTTCGAACGGCCATCTAAGATGGTTATATGAAGGGTTGGGGACCTTTATGGTGCCATTTGAAACATTATAAATGTGGCCAATTTCAATGAGAGCATGTAGGGATTCTGCCAACTCATTGAAGGCAGAGACCTGGATTTGGTCATCGTCGCAGTCGACAAGGTCAAACCCTAGCGATTTTCCAGTGCCACGTGCATTACTATATTCACGAAGGGTTGTCTTTGAAAGGACTCTGCCCTGGATGGACCAAGATTTTCGGGTAGGGGAGAGTGCTTTAAAAGGGAGAGCAGTTGTATATGTTAGGGTGGAGTTTTGGGAGGACAAGGAGTGAATGTCAAGGGATGGTGGCAATGAGAAGGGAGAGGAAGAAGAGGAGGACGAGGTGGCTTGGATCATTTGTTCAGTGGAGAGAATAATGGGGGTTGGGTCACCAACCAATGGCGCAACACACTGCAGTATGTCAAGATCGATGACACAAAGTGACCTGCAAGAACGCGATATTTATTAGCAAAGAGGGGAAGTAAAATGTTAGGAATGAGAATTGAGATAAAAAAGGGACATAAGAGGAGAATTAGTAAAGGGGAGGAAGCAGTGAGGTGGCGTGTGTGTAGCTTCCATGGAATGATGCGCATACGTGCACGAGCTTCTTTTGAGGTGAATTATCAAGCCAATTTTCAAGTCCTCATTTTGCGCAAACCCTGTATGTGAAGAAGGGAGTAGAACGATGTGGTTGTGAGCACCATCAGACATCAATACGCGGTAGCAAGGCATCGTAGCCCAGGCAGAACTTATCTCTTCGAGTGCAACGACCTGCAGGTTTGGTTGCAGGTTGACAGCACTAGCGAGGAGCGACAAGCACACATTTCGAGTCAAGGATGTTTCCATGGCGATGCAGATGGCTTGGTAAAACAAGGTGCTGCTAACGAATACAAATATGAAGGTAAAGAAACTGAAGAATAAGATGTGTACAAAAAGGAAGGAAAAGTTCTAAGTTGGAAATTTAAGAGAGCTGAAGCAAACAAAAAAGAATTGATAAAAGAATCAAAGAAATTGTCTATTAATTTTTTTATGTGCCCACCTTTAAGCATAAATCCATAGTGCTCTCAGTGCCCCAACATAATGATAAATCATATACAATGATAAATCCACAGTCCCCGTTCACAAATTTGATTTCTCTAAAAGGAAAAAAGTTGTCTAAAATACAAATAATAGCCTACAAGTTTTCGATTCCTTGAACACTGGTCTTCTTGCCATTTCACATATATATATATATATATATATATATATATATATATATATATATATATATATATATATAAAATATATTTTTATAACACTTAAAAAATAGAATATAATTCCTACTAAATGAAAATATTAAATTCACTTAACAAATAGATATCAATCACATGGCTTAAAGGTGTTTTAATGGTGTGCACATCCCTTAAATATATTATCGAAAATACAAATTGTTTTTCTAATAATCTAAATAATATTTCAAAATCTAAACTTTTTAATAGAGAAAATAATGATCTTTTATTTATTAAAATTATTACTCCATGGAATGTAATATTATTTGAACCCGTATTTTCTACTCTTTTTCTTCGATGTGAGCAATTTCGGAGAGTGCTTTCCAGCCTTTGTATGATCATAAAGTTTTCCGCTCTCCTCTATATGACCACAAATTTTTGAATACGCATCATAGTATCTTTCCATCACATGTGAGTATTAAAAAATTGCGATGCATTGAGTTATTCATAATGTGGTATGATGAGCGATACAAATATTCAAATTAGGATAAACAGTGCAAAGCATTTGTGGATTTTATATCGGGCATAGTATGATGATTTGAAATCTGTACAGAGGGTCATTCATATTAGGATAAAGAAGAACAAAGCATTTTATACCCTAATATACAAAAAAATATTCTTGTGCCAATTTCATTTCCTAACATATCTGGGTACAAAACACAAAGCATTTTATACAAGAACATTTGTCACAGCCGATAAGCATATAATCCAAAGTCAAGAAGGAAAGAATATTAATTTAATAAAGAAAGAAACAACAGAGCATGTAAAATTGAAATGGTCATATGGCATTAGGTTATTTAACAACATTACCTAGCAGTTACTAGTGAGTTTACTCTAGATTATGGTAAACTTAACTGAAAATAATTTATTTTTATAAAAACTACTAAACTTTATTATATAAATGTGGTCATGTAAATGGTTTTACAACTTTTTTGATAATTGAAATTGATATATACTATTTTATTAATAATGAAACTATTATCGACAACGCCAATCATAGACGCAAAAGTATTTTTAACTTAAAATATATAATGCAAATAACACCCATATTATTAAACACAACTCCTCATTCCCTTAATTATAAAATCATCCTTTTTATTTCGACTTAGACTGTATAAAAACTCTTCCATACTTAAAATAATTCTTTGAAACTTGGTAAAGTGTTCCCATGAAAAACAAATAATAATTCTTTCAAACATGGTAAAATAACCTCTCCATACTTGAAATAATTCTTTGAAACTTAGTAAAGTGTTCACATGAAATAAAAATAATAATTCTTTCAAACATGGTAAAGTGTTCCCGTGCAATTATTTCTTCAAACACGTTTAGTTAGCTTTATAAAATTATTTTTCAAAGGCACAACCAACACGGCACATTTACTTTTCTAACGAAAACATAAGTTTAATGTATACTTTGCTTTATTTTCTAATAAAATAAAACATATATATAAATCGACCAACTTATAATGTTCATCTTTTGAATTATTACTAAACATGGGTTGACTTTAGAGGGATCGAACATGGTAAAGTGTTCCCGTGAAATTATTTCTTCAAACACGTTTTGTAACCTTTATAAAATTATTTTTCAAAGGCAAAACCAACACGGCACATTTACTTTTCTAACGAAAACATTAGTCTTTTTTTTTCTAATAAAATAAAACATATATATAAATCGACCAACTAATAATGTTCATCTTTTGAATTATTACTAAACATGGGTTGACTTTAGAGGGATCGTATATTGTGGATAGTTTCAAATTACTCCAATGACTTATATCCGAGGATTTATTTTTTAAGGATGGTGATTTCAATTTGAAATTTTATATTACCAAGGGTTAAGAATTTTACCAAAATATATTAATTATTATAATAAATTAAAAATTATATATTATATTTTAGTTAAAACTTTTAAAATAAATTTAAATATTAAAGTGAATTTTTATTTTCGGACTTATTCCTAGGATGACAATGGTGGCCATAAATGCTATGTAAGAGCCGAAGTCAACGTAGACCCAACTCATCAGCATCTTGTATTATCGTGAGAAATTGGCACCTAGTTTGCGATGCCACGTAGCAGTATGAATGCCATGCGGTGCTTGCATGGATGACATGGGTGCTGGCCACCCCATCATCTCGACTTCTCGCCAATACATGTTCTGCTGCATGAGGGTCAATGTCTCTTTCACGCTATCTCGCCACCTGCAATTCAATCCCTCGCTTGTCAGCCTCGGTGCGCTAACTGTGCTGTGCTCTAAGTTTGAACCCTCATTTCTTCTTGTTCCTCTGTGCTTTTCCCTGAATTTGATTGTAGGAGCAACAACAAAGGAACAGAGTGCGTAGGAGAATTGGAGCAGCCGCTGGAGATCAATGAAGAGGGTTTCCACTCCAGTTGCCCGGCGTGGAGGCACAGTGCAAACGAACTGTCAGTCGATGCCTTTTAGATATTGGATGTTCTAATAGGCTTGGAACCCAGAGATCACTCTGGGCTTGGAATCCTAATGTCATATGTTGTTTCAAGAATGTTTTCTATGCGTTGTGTATTTTGCTATACTGAATTTGCTGTGGAGATCCCACTAGCAGGTAAGGAGCTTTTCGATTCTAATTCCATGAATTTTTTTGTAATTCAGAGTCAAATAACGTTTTATTTTGTAATTTCTGTACTAATATAGAAATTTCCTTCCCTTAGTAAGGTAAAGAATCATGTAGTTTAGATCTGTTGTTTGTAAGAGTCTTATTGGTTTATGAGGCATCCAAGCAAATCTCAGGTAAGAAGGCACTAGATCATCCTTTTTTTTGTTGATAGCAGTTTGCAACTTTAGTACATAATAGAAAATAGACGAGAGATACGTATACACACATCATAATGATTAATTGGAACAGCTTGCCCTTGTAAAATTATAGCCATGTATAATCCCAGTTCAGATTTTACTCAATTCGTATTACAGTTGATTTTCTCCAGTTGCTGCACCTATTTTAAAGAATTTTCTATTGGGTACTTTAATAACATTTAAGCATATTAGGCTAGAAAAGACCTTTAGTTTATTTATCAAACTGTCATCCATTATCATGTTTCCCACAGTCCAAGTCTACCATCTTGTATCAGAGAGAACATCTCTAAAATATGGACCTTAACAACCATCTTCCTCTATATTGTGGTGCTGCAGTTGGCTACCTGTCACAGAACTCTTATAAAAATATTGAATGCTGGGGTTTTTATATTATTTGTCCAGATGTTTGAAATATTTCCGTTCACTATTTATCATCCCACACCGACATTCACATTGAAAGGTCTTACAGGGTTGGGTTGGTCTTGAAAGGTGGTAAGGTCTTAGGCGCTTGTATGCAAGTTTATTCTATAGTATATTCATATACATGCATCACAGAGAGCTATAGTGTGGACTATTCAGATGTTGCAATGGTAACAAAGGAATCCTTCTTTCTGAAGGACACCTTGGACATATGTATGATATATTAGTTCTTGAGTGGTTTTCAACATCCTGTTATGTTAACACAGGTTGTTTCTTTCCATTGACCATATTTATCAAGGGTGTACAAATAATTGGTTTTTCCCTACATAGGCATTTCAATCAAAGGGCCTTCACGTCTGCTATCACTTTTTGCTTCATAATGTATGCCCTTTTGTTTTTAGAACTTTGAAATTATTCATTTGATTTATGGGCTTGTAAGTCTTCTCCTGTCTCCTTTAAAGTTAGTACAAGTGTTCCATAAAGAATTGGGAAAGAAATAGAAAAATGCCACCTTAGCACCATGTGAGTCCAACTGCCAACAGGAAACAACCTTCCTGACAATGAGAGAAGCAAAGGAAGGAAATAATAGGGGCCGACATTCCAACAGAAGAGAGAGACAAAACAGAGCATTTACAGCATCTGCGTCTAGAGATCAAACACTACAAGGCAGAGGCAAACAGAACAGAGGATTCATGGCATCTCGCTGTAAAATCTCAAAACTGAAAAAAACAAGTGCCAAATCGCTAACAGCCTTTTTTGTACTGTAACATATATCACCTTTTATGAAAAAGCAATGGAATTTTTGTTCCCGAAAGGGTTTTTCTCCATTTTTAAAAACAATTGTCTATGTATGCTTGTTTACTGTGTTCATTTCTTTCCTTTTTTGTTGTTATTTTGGGTTTCCCTGTTAAGAAATGTTAGTGCAGATAAATGACAGCTGTGTTTAATTATGCTAAATAACCGCAAGAATAAAACCCACAAGACGAAGCTCCGAATCAGAGATTATACTTCTACTCCACATTAATTTTTTAATTTGGGTGTTACTGTACACTCGTTAGAAGCTCTGTTTTAATTCTCTCTGTTCTTCACTTAATTCAACTGTTACTCCTGCGTAATTTATTTAATGCAGACACTGAAGACATGGATAAAAAATAACATGGGTTCAATGGATACAAGAGTGAAATAGTAAGACTTTCAGCCAAGTGAAGAGTTCAATTCTGCAACTGAAACACTACTAGATAGCCTCCATAAATACAGATTAGTTTGTGTTAGAGAGAGGTTCGAAATTACATGAGAGAAAAAAACTGATTGGTAAGACCTAGCGCAGATACAAAAAGCAGACATATTCACTACAATGGGAGTTGGAAAGTGACAACAAAAGATGGAAGGGTACCCACCTGAAGAGAAATGCTAAGAGGACCCAGAAGTCGGGTTTGCATGTTTGGAGCAGAGCATTGCCACACTATGGGAGAGGATCACTCATTTTAATAAGACGTTGACAAATAAGAAAGAATTTTTGGCAAAGTTCCAGCATAAAAGAGAAGATTTGATCATGGAGAAAGAAAAGGTGAACAACCTGAAAGTTTTGTTCATGATAGTTTTTCTATATGTTTTCTCACTCCATTCAATGTCACAGTGAATATTGATGAACTTGCTTATGAAATATATCCACTACAGTAGGAGATATCCACTACAGCGGGAGTTGGAAAGTGACAACAAAAGATTGAAGGGTACCCACCTGAAGAGCAATGCTAAGAGGACCCAGAAGTCGGGTTTGCATGATTGGAGCAGAACCTACTGCTATAATTTACATATATTGGAAGCAGTAAGTAGGATAACTAAGAATCTGCTCATACTTTATTCAAATTTTGAAGCAAATACATCTAAATGGTAAATTTGTAATCTATTGTAGGTAACAGAAGCTTAGAAGCAATTTCTAAATCGGAAGTTTTACAAGGAATTCTTAAGAAAATACAACTAAATGGTAAATTTGTAATGTATTGCAGGTAACAGAAGCTTACCAGCAATTTCAAAATCGGAAGTTCTTCAAGCTGGAAGTCAGTCTGCAAGTTGTTCAGGCTGGAAGCTGGAACTGGGCTGCAAGCTGGAAGTCAGCACTACTCCATTTAACAGCATCGAAGTCCATTTAACCACATCGAAGTTCGCTGGAAGCTGGAAGTCGGCAGTATTGCAGTCTTCTATGCATTAAATGGTTGTGTTATGTCTTCTATGTATTAAATGGTTGGGTGGCTGGAGTTGATAAACCATCATACCAGGAATTAATATAGGATGCAAAGAAAAGACAAAAAGAATTGCAGGCAGCGGAGGCACGGTCAATTCTTATCCACCAGCGAAGTAATATGTCAACCACATTGAATTGTAAATATATTTTAAATCTATCAGGTAGTTGTATATAATTATAATAGGTACTTATGCACTCAAGTGTAGTGTCGTGTAAATTTCAATCTCTGAAATGTAAATTTCAGTCACTGAACAATTTGAAATGTAATAGATTTCAGAGATTGAACAATTTCAAAAGCATTTTTCAGTGTAGTGTCGTGTAAATTTCAATCTCTGAAATGTAAATTTCAGTGACCGAACAATTTGAAACGTAATAAATTTCAGAGATTGAACAATTTAAAAAGTATTTTTCAAATCAACAGCTGGTAAGATGGGTAAATAGAACAATTTCATTGGTTGGAGGAGGTGCTACATGTCCACATTTGACTGGTTGGAAGGGCGATAAGAAAAAATTTTCATTGGCTGGGGTGGAAAGTGTTTGCTCACCCCAAGCCAGTAAAGAAAATGCCTCCGACGTAATTAATTATTGTTTATCTATCCAATAATTTGAGATTTTACTACTCAATTTTTATTCAATACAATAAAAAATATTTATTTTTTTAATGACTTCAACTACATGTAATAATCTTAACTCAATACCATAAATCACCAATATCACGTGCTCATAAACACAACTATTGACCATAATGTTAATACAACCTCAATTCCACGACTCGGTCAAGTTTATTTAAAATCCCCTTTTAAGCTTAACTTGTGTTTTCTTGACCAAATCTAGCTAAAGTGGCCAGCAAGTCGCCAAGCCACTAATATAGCTCACCTAGAGGCCCTAACCTCTCGGTGGCCATTGAATTTTCATCTTTCCTAGAAAAAAATGTATAACCAACTACCAAAAACTCGACAAAGAAATTTTGTTGCAGATACCGGCAGCAAACAAGATAAGAGATATTGCGGATCCCTTTAAAATGGTGGCTTTGATATATCAATGGAAGGTTTAACAGTGAACAACTAAAACGCAATAACAATAGGCAGCTATAGCTGCTGAGAAAAAACATACATCATTTTATAAAAGAAATAAACTTCAAAGCAATGAAACATGCAAGCAGCTACAACTGCATTACCACTTGAACTCTGTATCCCGACTTACATCTCTTCTCAATTTATACAAAATTAAGTTGGTTAATTTACCTGTGAATATGCTAAGGCTGTTGGGCCCCCTTCAAATCTGAGTAGGTCATGGGAGTGACGGTGGGGCGGTGTGCAGTGAGGGCGAGCCTTATTTCCACTGCTATTGACCCTTTAATGCCCCTTAAGAGTACCATCGGTTTCTGCATGGTCAGTCTGAAGTACACTTTACATCTGCGGATCATCATGCATGGACATGGGCATGGGGCAAGCTCCCCATCAGCCTGCTCCGGCGACCCCTCCCTTCTCCGGCTCGACGGTGGACCCCTTTGCTCTCCTGATCCAATGATGGGATATACAAATACAAGATATATCGTGTACGCATTCAGTTCCAATACTCATTTGAATTTCAAATTTGAAACCCCGCCATTAAAATTTTAATTTCTATAACCATGACCGCCTGGACGGTGCAAGTAAACGCTGCCAGTCTGGCTCTTTAGAGGGTGCAACGAAATGTGGTCTAGTGATGGTAGTCATGGCAGAGGCGAAGGCAATTCCAAGTTCTCAAGTCGTCAGTGTGGTGGCAACACTGCTTTTGAGATGCAACAAACTTCTCAGGAATTGCGCTCACTGCTTTTGAGATGCAGTTGCGCTCACGGCTAGTGTGTGGGATTATAGCATTTTGTGGTGAATTGACCATACTTACAGGTAAGCGTTATAGGCAAGTAATGGAGAAAACTTATTTTTATTTACCTCTACCGTCGAAGTGTTTAAGGCCTCGCTTGCACCTTGTGTCGCAGGTTTGTTATTTATTCATTCGTTGAGTTTTAAAAAATTCGCTATAATTTAGAGTGCAATCATTTTAGATAAATCAATGTCGGTGAATGAGTTTTAAAAAATTCTCTATAATTTAGAGGGCAATCCTTCTATATAAATCAATGTCCGTGAATGTAGCGGTGAGCACGCGATGGATGGAAATTTCTCTGGCGAGGATCAGTTTATGTTCACAGACTTGGTTGAAGTCTCTGAGAAGAAAGCAATTGGACACAATTGCTGAGGAACACACACCAACAAGAAGCCGCTGGTCGACTTTCAGTCTAGTTTTAATAATATCAGTAACCTTCAGGTCGGTTGTAAAAATGGAACTATTACTCAAAGAGAGCTTTAAATTTTCATTGAATTCTGTTTTTCTGATTTTAGCTTTGTAAATAACTCGAATAACTAGAATCAAAGCAGATTTGCACAAAATATGTGGCCACTACCAAACAATTTGTGTATATATTCGCAATTGTACAATGTATAATGTATTTAATTTTTGAGTTAAAGTTAAAATTTCCAAACACTGATTTTGTGTTGAAAAAAATTTGGCCATGTTCACGAATTGATGAGCTAAGGACTTATTTAGTCCAAACACTTCCAACATGGGTCAACAAGTTTATGGTTGAGTTCTTTTTTCTAAATATTATTTATTTCCAATGTTATGTTTTAAGTTTAGACTTTAATTATTTTAAAAAGTGATGTTTTAAGTTTCAAATTTATGGTTATTTAATCACTTTTAAGTTTCAAATTTATGATTATTTATTATTATAGATGGTTTTTAATAGAAATTTTGGATAAATATTTATAATTTTTGAACTAATGATATTTTGATAGATTTGATTTGATTTATCCAAGTTTAACAAAAATAAAAAAATTATTTGAATTTCATTAAAAATTTATTTCTATATTTCATAATAAAATCAATATAATAATTTCAATGAGTTAGAAAATTAAAGTTTTAGAAATTAAAATGAAATTTAAAACTGTAAACGTATATTCTAACAAAACCTATTAAAATAGTTTACTATATTAAAAACTATTAGCATATTCATGAAATTTTAAAATATTATAATAAACAAAAACTATTAGCATATTCATGAAATTTTAAAATATTATAATAAACAAAAACTATTAGCATATTCATGAAACTTTAAAATATTATAATAAAGAAAAATTTAAAACATTGTGACAAAGTTTAGAATTTGGTGAATTTTTAGGTTAAAAGTAAACCAATTTTAAAATAATCAATAAGATTGAATATTATGATATCATCTTAGTAAAGGAAACTAAGAAAACCCACATAAAGGGATTACTTGAAAATTCCAAATATCATTAAAAATTCACTTTTCTCTTTTTTTAACTATTATTTATTATTTATTTTAAAAAACTAATTTCAGATGTAAAAGGATCTCCTTATTACATAATTTATTAGTGAAAAAAAATGGTTAATGTTTTCCTAAAACTTTTTAATTCCCATGTTTAGAACTCTATATTCATTATGTTATAAATTTGAAATAATACACCAATACTTGACATACTAATTCCGATGTTCATTGATTTTACTTATTTACCAAAAAAAAAAGCATCAAGTTCATACTTTTTATTCTCTACATAAATTTAAATTTTTTATGTGGTATAAGCAACATTTAGGTACTAAAATGATGCACAAACACAACCATATAGCCTATACTTTAAAAAATAAAAATCATAGTTGATAATAGCTATCACAAATTTCAATAGATAGAAATGATTTAAAGGTTGCACAATTTTGTACATTTTAGTGATTTATTCTATATATAGGTTCATAAGAATTAAAAATCTGTATGCAATTCAAGGGATGTTTCTTTCTTCATATTTCCATTGCATCTAAAATGTTAAAAAAGACAATCATAAAATTGCACTTACCCACTTCTTAAGAAGAGTAATGTGTTTTGGAGAATTTGTTGCTTTATATCACATGCTTAGGAATAATTTTACATTCTTTGTTAATGATTACTATTACCATATTCATGCCTGCAAATATTTGGCTGTCAACATGACAATACCAAAATAATAGTTGAAATGGAAAATGATTTATTTGGAAAATAAGAGGTAATGGTTGGAGGGGTATTACCAATTGGTATAATAATACAAGCACATATTCCAATGTATGAATGTGTTAGTTCCCAAATCCACCTTAGGCTGAAATAAGGCAGAAGAAGGACAACACCAAACCACGCTCAGCCTCGTAGCTAGCCCTACGAGGACAGAAGAGGGCTCTCTCCGGGTCAATCTCAATGAAAATATTCAAAGGGGGTTGAGATGACTAAAAAAACAATTGATCTTTGGCTAGATAAACAAATAGGAGGGTTTGATTTTGATTTTTAGGGGTTTTGTTGAAAAAAAGGGAAAAACAATTTTGGGCTTGGGGATGAGGCCAGATCTTGCAGAGTTCAAGTTGGGGTAGGGTAGGCAATGGATTTGATGTCTAAGATCGAATGAATGGATAGAAAAGACTGCTGAGTAGATGAAGAGGGCAAGAGAGTGCAAGGATCCTCTTCAAAGTGACGAAAACATATAAAATTAAACAAAAGTCTAAGGCAGAGCACCAGCAAATCAATGAATTCTACCTCGAATACTCATTTGTTTAATTCAGAAGAATAAATAAGGATGGAATACATATAACATTAATGAAACTTACAATAACATGAGAAAAAACATCATCAAAACTCAGAAGCCACAAAGATCCCAACAAGTGCTGCAAAACTCTGGTCTTTCCTTTGCCAAAACTGAAATATGGATGTACAATGGAGTGCCAAACTTTTCCCAAGAGTCCAACCCTGAAAATGTTTCAGAAAATACAATAAATATATAAGTCTAACCCCTTCCCATGCCTCTAGGGGTCGAGCTCATGCTTCTAGGAGCAGTTTGAACCAATTCTAAACAAGGAGCTAAAATCTAGGTAGCCAAACAACTTGCCTCTATAAGCTAGGAAACTGATCCATTCACTTGATTTTCACTTTTCGGTGAATGAATCATCTAGAACAAGTAAATACATGCAAAAATTACATCATATTTACCAAATTACATCAAGATAGATCAATCCTCTCATGAAAAAGTAAAACTAGTCAAAACTGGCCAAATTCCTGAGCTTGAAGGTGAAAAATAGGCTGAATTCCTCTATGCGCCATGCTCCAAAGCTCTATGCGCTACGCTACTTTGGACCTGATATTGGAGCACTTCCTAAAGTCCAAATTGAGCTCATGATAGCTCGTTGGAAATCCCTGGATGTCTGTTATCAAACCCAAGTGGAATTTTTCAATTTGGAGCTCATTTTCCCCTCCAAAACTTCATTTTACCAAGACTACTTCCTACTAGTGCAAAAGGTGGCAGAAAGGTGATTTTCATGGTGTTTTTGGCCCTTTAGGCAGCCCAGAATGTGATGAAATGCTTCGGCCATTCCTGAAAATACATAATATATCATGACAAATCCAAAAATGCAAAGTTTTCCTCTAGAAGATGTCCCAATCATAAGCGCGCGTCGGGCGGAAAAACCTGTTTTGCAACCAAAATTTTTAGAATGACAAAATATTCTCCAAATTTGCTGAAATTTGGAGTGAAGGTCTCCCATCATGTCTCATGCTCAGCCAAGGAAGCTTTGGCCAAGATTCGGAGTGGATCCAGCCTTTTCCGACATTTCAGTGCCTTGCTCAACCTTGCCTTCAGGATCTTCATTTTTGCTTTGCAAACGTGTGTGCGGGCTCAATAGTGATTCTTCATATGTCTGAGCATGTCTTTGTTTCTACTGGCATTCGCCAATAGCTTCTCCAAATGAATGTTAACATGCGTGAGGCAGGTCTCTTGCTCAACCGGTGTCATATCACCTGGCCTCTTCCGGGCCAATGCACGGTCTTCCCCGATTTGCCGCAACTCTACAAGTGTATGCTGATCCTCCAGTTGTTTATTGCGCTACTCCAAATAATGTATGACCCACTGAGATCTCTGCAACTTCACGGTCAAAGTATCAATCTCCGCCTTTTGTTCCTGGATGATCTCTTTGAGCTTTGAGCTAGGAGAGCTTGCATCAACATCGATGAGTATAAAATCAGTGTCTTGGTCTCCTGAAGGGCCCTCATCGTGCATAGGCCTCTTTCCTCTGTCCTAAACCTATACCTGTGCTGATGTCGAAGGCGAGACCCCTTCCACATCGAGTGGAGATAGTACTCGCGCTGCTGATGAAGTCAACGAGACCCCTTCCACCCCGGGTGGAGATAGTACTCATCGAGATGCTGCAAATAAGGCTCGATGGCCTCTCTGATATGTCACATACGCCGGAGCACTGATAGGCTCAAACTAAGGAACATCAAATTGGTGTGAAGGCTCTCCCTCATCATGAACAACCTCAGGAGGCTGTGGCGCTGCAAAGAAATCATGAGAAACGAACTCATCCCATGTGATGCCCTGCTATGCGAGTTGATGTACCACCATGATTTTGATGAGCGCATAATGGTAAATGTTGTTATGCTGCTGCACTGGGGTCTTCTTCTGTACAAGGAATGGCATCCGCTCTATGTTACGGTACATGAAGTATGGAATGCTCATCAACCGCACTCTCGTGAAATGCATCAACAGCCGGATGTGATACGCATACAAGCTTGAAAAGTGCCCTTCACAACTGAAGTACCTAATGATAAGTTTCATCAATGGTGCATACTCATCTTTCAGAAACCAGAAAGGAAATACCCTGCTCAGCTGCCTCAGATATCCGGGTTTGATGTAAGGCTCATAATATGCCCTATCCAACTACTGCCGCTTATTCCACTCTTCCCCGATGTTTGGTATCCCGGTCGCCTCAGAAAGAGTCTCTGGTGACAGAGTGAAATTCACTCCAGCAAGGCTTACACGACCATTATGCAAATGAAGGACAAATAGGCGAGCTAACTCATGATGATGCTGAGTTCGGGCAATCATCTCACAATACTGGAAACATGACTGACGCTGAAAACAATCCATTGCAAGCAGGCAAGCCTGCAATTGTGTCAAAGAATTGGGTTCTTCCCTGACATGCCTGCCACTTTTGTGAGATCTCCTTGGCACATTAAGTTCTACTGTAGAGTAACTATCCTTCTCGTACCCCTGCTCATATGGTGAATCTGTCTTTGACATGATGCTGAAATGTGTTTGTCAACTGTATGCTTGGTTGTTTAGAAAATGAGAAAATTGGTGTATTTGTTTCAATGCTCAAATGTGTCACATAAAATGGAGAGGCTGCAAGGAAGTGTCAAAGTGAACACAATGAACTGTCAAGTGACTTTGGAAAGGACAAACATTTACTCACTGCTTTGGAAAATGTTGAGATTACACACCTTTACAAATGGTATGGGAATGGGTGATAGTGATGGGACTTGTAATGTGATAGAAACAAGAGTTATTCAAATGGAAAAAGTACAGTCAAAGACATGAAAACAACCATTGAAACTTGTGGAAATTTAAATTTTAATCAATGAAGGGAAGGAGGTAACAAGTGATAGGGTTCGGGATTTCATATGGGGATTAAAGGGTATAGGGATATGGGATAGAGGAATAACAATGGGACTGTGCTATAACAACAATGATAATAGCAGTGAGACAATGATATGATAATAATAGTGACAGGAGTGATGGAATAGGAGAGAGACTGTGAGACTGTGGTGTATAATGTGACAAAACTAGCAGTGACACCAATGACAGTAAATGGTAAGAGCATACATATTAATGAAATGAGAATTGAAGCATCAAATTTCACGTTTTGAAACACCTCCCTTTAACCCTTGGAGCGAATTTGGATGTGGATATAAGGTCAAACCTTTCACCATTCAAACACTAATCACTTTTCTCCTAAACCACAGCACCATAGCTTAAAATCGTTGAACAAACTTGGAAAAACTTACTTGGAGTGGAAAAAATTGTTTGATTTTGAAAAATTGCAGAGTTTGGACGGATTTCGGGCTTGATGGATCAATGCGCCACGCGCACACCCAGTGCGTCGCGCTGGTTTGGTGCGACGGGTCTGTACAAAAATACACTGCCAACTTTCGCCCAGTGCACCGCGCGCAATGATAACACACAGTCACGACCCTTTTAAAATGCCAGTTTGCTCTTCAACATCAAATTTTGACTTTTCTATGAAGATTTATGAATGTTTCTTGATGAAAATGGTTTATAGGACTTTGAGAAATATCTTGCAAGTGATGGCTTTCATTTTTTCTTCCTCCAAAAACCCACTTTGTAATGTTTTTCTATTTTGGCACTTTGTCATTTAATGAAACCTCCGTCTTCTGCTTTTTCACTGAATTTTTGAGTTTGGACTGATGAAATTATTTGATTTTTTGCAGGGATATTGGCGTTGATATTTGGCAAAGGAAAACCAGAGCTTGCTTTGAAATATTCAAAACGGAAAATACATGATTATTACAAAATATGAATTTGACAATTTCTTATTCAAAACAGAGTTTTGAACAAGAAATGTCTTCGAATATGTTTGATGATGAAATTTGGACTGAGAACTTCTTTAAAAACCATCCTCATGGCCTGCGGGCATTTATTAAACATGTCAAAATATTGACCCGTAGACTCAAAAAATACAAGACTCTTTTTGACCAAAAAAATCATTTATGACTATGAATGACATGAACTGAACTCTGATGGATTTTGAGGAGTGTTAACCAACCCAGCAGGTACAAGCATGAGGGAAAACAAGAGAACCAAACCCTTCCGTCAGTCAGTGGCATGCCCCTAATGGAATTCAGATGAATGAACGGAATGAGACACCTAAACAATGAAATGCAAATAGAGAAATGATCTCTGACAGAGGGCTGCAAAGTCCGACTCTAACAGAATGCATGATAAAATTAAGAAGTCCCAATATCATTCAAAATAATACATAAAATTCATCTTGATATATACCTTGGAAGAATTGGATACTTTATCTCAAGAAAACAATGTGACTAAGACTCTAGTAATGGTAGCGCCCCACAAGATATCATATGTATCATAATGAAAATAGGGCCTTACTTTTATAAAGTCATATTTAGCTGCTAAAACTAATATACACATGGATAAAATTAAGAAGCCTCCTACACCAAAATCTCCACCCATCTTGAGCTAGTCACTTTCATGGAGGACCTTAAAATAACTAGAATGTTCTTGATGGACTATTCTCAAGTTTTAGCTCCAATCAATGAATTTTTTGTGTCCACAATAACTTCCTTATGTTTTGACAAAAAAATGGGCTCCTTTCTTGATTTTTTACTAGTATGGATATGTTTATTTTTTATATACATTGACTAAATGATTCCTCATTACAAAATCCTTGACAACAACACAACATCATGGAGAACATTCTTGTGGATTACGGAATGTATGGTAGTAAGGGAGCATGAACCAGAGATTATGGCATAATGTATGCAAGTACAGAACAGAAAGAATTGATTGGATATACAGATAGTGATTTTGCAAGAATTTTGGATGATCGGAAGAGCACATTCGGTTATGTGTTCCATCTCGGTTCAAGTGTGATAGCATGGGCATCTAAAAAGAAACCTAATTGTGACATTATCATCGAGCGAGAAGCGAGAATGGCAACGTATGTCAAGTAGTATGGTTAAGAAGAGTATTGGATGGACTCAAGCAAAAACGACAAGGATCAACGGTGATATGCGCGGTAACACATCGACGAATTGCACTATCCAAGAATAGTGTGTTTCATCAAAAGAGCAAGCATATTGATACTAGATATCACTTTATTCGAGAACTTGTGAGCAATGGAGAAGTTCACTTGAAGCCTTGTAGAACGAGTGATCGATTGGGCGATATCTTTACAAAGCCATTAGCGATGAATTTGTTTGAGTTCACAAAAGAAACTTGGGTGTTGTAAACCTAGGCGGAGACATAGACCGAGCATGTTTGAGTTTCCATGAGTTATGTTTTAGTTTAGTGGTCGTAATTAAGGGGGAGTGTTAAAATATATAATTACTTCCTCATGCGAGAAGTTAGACAAATAGTTAGGTGAATTAGTTGAGTTGAGTTACGAGTTAGATTTGATGAGTGAGTTAAGCAAGTTGATCAGAAGTTCGAGTTATGTGTGAGAGAGTGTGCATGTCAATTAGATTAAATACCCTTCATGGGTTCATTGTTTTAAAGACACATGATTCATAATTTTATGATTAATTGAAGAGTCGCGGCTCATTGTTCGTGTGAAATATTTGCTTTATTTGTGTGATTGAATCCTGCGCCTTACTGTGACTCGCACCTTGTGTTGCGGGTTTGTTATTTATTCATTCGTTGAGTTTTAAAAAATTTGCTATAATTTAGAGTGCAATCCCTTTAGATAAATCAATGTGGGTGAATATGAGTTTTAAAAAATCCTTTAAATTTTAAATGTGCTTTTCTTCGTTTTGGTTTTTGGTATAGAGATGTGTAATGTTCCTTTCTATTTTTAGATAAGGCTTGGCTTCCATCACTCGGAGAAAAATAAAAAATAGAGTTGTTGGATGATAAAAATAGAGGTGTAACAAAGCTTTTATTGTTATTTGAAGTCCCAGTTGATTTGATTTTTAGGCTCTTGGAACGTCTGATTTATAGTTTTTTATCTTTATCAAAAAACTGACTTAAAAATAACTCTTAGTGAAAAGATATATGAGGTTATATATATATAATGTCTCACTCAAAAGATATGGAAGTTGTCTATCGAGCATATGGAATAGTTTGGATGGCATTTTTTTGCTATACGGTAAAATAAAATTAAAAAAATCGAGTGATTGGGTGTTTGGAATCCATTTTTGATAGTGGAAATGGATTCAACACTATCAAAAACTCTTAGGGCACTCAAAATACCAAAAGTTTAACAACTATAGCCAAGATTAAAATAAAATCTTTGTGGGATTTAGGTCATTCATTTGCTTTTTTAAACTACGCTAAAAATATGTGTTATATTTTTTCCGGTGATATATATATATATATATATATATATATATATATATATTTAGAGAGATTATATATATATTGTGGTTATTTTATAATATATTTTTTTCAAATTCAACAGAATTATTCCTATATTTTTATATGGTTTTCTAGGATATTGCAAAAATCAATTGGCTTTTGATAAGACAATAGTAAGATAATAACTTTGTCTCATGGACATTACTTAAAATGTAGTATAGTGTGAGTGCGAATTAAATTTAAGAAAAAGTTTTTTTTGGAGAGCAATTGGGTATTCCTATAGTATAATTAATTGGGTAAGAGAATTTAACTATCTTAATTTTTAAATAATATATATGGAAAATAATGATTTATTTAATTTTGAAACAATTAAATTAAATTTATTTATTTATTTTGTTAATAATAATAATAATTTTTTTAATTATTTTATTTTTGAAAATAAATATTATAAATATAATGAAAAAGAATAACAATTACCATTGAGTTGAATGTTCAAAAGTAAAATATTACTTTGTAAGAAAAAACATTCTAAGATTATTAGAGTTTCTTCTCTTTCTCTTACACATATATTAGTGTAACATCTCTTGTAAACGAGTTGGAATTTACATTTTTTACGGAAATATTCTTATTTAATTATCATACTTTTTAATATTTAACTAAACGATTTGTAATCGAATTCGTTAGGGTTTGGTTTAGTTACAAACTACCTTATGATATCTCTCTAGAAAAAGGTTACACATATTCCATTACACATCAATACTATTGTTCTTTGCATTCAGCGATTTGGGTGGAAAGGAGAGTGTGCAAATGGAAGGGAGACCGGCGGGTTGAAACGGAAAGGACAGTGTGCTTTCGAGAGAAAAGACTAGTGTGCATTCCGAGAAAAAGACTATGTGTCAACTAGAGTGTGCATTCCCGAGAGAAAAATACTATGCGTTGATCCTCTCCATGTGCGGATTCCACATTTTCCCGCCATCAACGATGAAACCATCTTTCGGTCCATGGTAATATAACTCGATAATTGACGGAAGTAATGTGTTTGTTGGTCACAACTATGATATAGTTGTGGGAGTTTCTATCACCGAGTATTATGTCATAATAAGTTCTTATTAAGAGCGTTAGTCGGAAGGTATGCGGTATTATGGCATAATAGAGAAGCTCTTATTAAGAGGGCTAGTGAGAGGTAAGCATGTCCATTACCTTAAAAAATTATGGATTTGCATGGTTATTAATGAATCTTTCATTAGTTTATTGAAATATGGTAGAAACAAATTCACCATTGATTATTTAATTATTTATTCGCATATCGAGATGAAATAAATATATGAGAAAATATTTCATGGGAAGGTATGATAAGTTGGGATTTCCCTTTTTAAGGCGAAATGTGTACGTATTGGTTAAACATAATATCTTATGGAATTACCTTCTAAAAATTATACACATAAATAACATAAGTTATAGGATTTTGAAACATAAGTCCATTGTATTGAATTTACTGCAAGACTTTGCAAAAGTTACATGTTCTCGTGGGTAAAAGAACAAGTAATTTTTGTGTTGTATATTGGAGTATTTTGATTTAATTGCATGGTTTACTATATAAAAGGTTAACTTTCTCATTATTCTAAAAAGACGTTCCACTTTCTTGAAAAGGGTAACCTCTTGAAAAGATTGCATGACTAGTTATTGACTCGGGTGTATAAAAGGTTAAGTTAACCTTGTTATGGTTTCTAGCTTTGTATAAAACATGATTATCTATCATAATTTCGTGAAAGGAAGCATGAGAAACTACATAAAGAAACTAAGTTATATTAACTTTCTTTTGAGAAATAATTATGTATATATTTACATAAAAAGAATAGTTAATGATGTGTAATTCAAGAAGGGAATTTGTCTTATGTACATTAAAGAAGAGCTATTATGATAAGCTCTTGCATGCACAAATAATAGCCATTTTGTTATAGAGATATGTTCTTTGCATGGATAGAAGAAGTAGTGAGTTATAATGTTTCTTTGGAACAATTATATGTGAGTACTTAGGTTGCTCCTTCATCACGATGTTGACTTATCACGGCTTGAGAGACTTAGTAACATTGACGAGTTTGCGATGGAGGTCCAACAAGCACGCGCTCCCTTGGGCATGGGAGCTTGATTCGATCCCTCGAACATGGGAGTTCACTAGTCTAAAGGTGGAATTCATGGTTGGTGTTAATATCGGTTCAAGGGTGTGCCCACGAGAGTTAAACCATACGCTAGTTAGTGGGCTCTCCACACCTTCATCGACTCCATCGATGCTAAGAATTCTTTCAATCTTATGTGTCTCTTGCTCGGTGTTATGAATGTTGTCTCGCTTGTCTCATTAAAATCGAAAACATGGGGAATTATCTTGTCTTTTCTTGGCTGAGTTTCCTCCTATGTAGTAAGATGTTGGGAATATTTCCCCTCCCGGGTTGTCGATGGTTTCGTAAATCTCAAGAAGTCAAGATGGAATTTTTTCTAGTGGGTGTTGAATTTCTCATCTTCCAATTTCAAGCTTCTTCACCTGCAATGCGCATCTGCAACCTTTTCCATGGAAATAGGTGTTACGTATTGAGGGCACCATCAACGGTGTAGCTTCATCGTCAATTCTTGCACAATTTTCATACGCACAATTTTCCTTGCATAAATACTAACTTCTTTGGTACCCTTAGTTCTATTACCTTTTTTTTTAGTTGTACAACTCCCTCCTTTTCTTCCATCTTGTCTCTTTCCATGTTACGATAAATTTTGGGAAATCTTGATAGGGCGAAAAATCAATGCCATTTCCCCTCCTCCCCAACGAAACGAGAGGGAGCATTTAGTAAAAGGTTTTGGTCAATGTTTATACACAAGAACGCACATTGTCTTAGCATGTCGGGTCGTATGTTTGTCTGGCATTGTTTTATAACTTCATTTACACAAGAAACTCCTATGATTAGTGTATATAATATCCCGATCATTTCTAAATGAAATATAAGTGGAAAGATTGTCATATCCTGCATCTTGGCTCGGAACACCAAAATGTCCCTGTTGAACCGACGAGTTCTTTCTTTCTTCCACAAATATGCCTCATAGAACCACGAATTTTGACACTCTTGCTGCCTCTATCACATGGCTCGAGTTTCGAGTTCGGATTTAGCAACCATGAAATTTGGATAAAATTTGAATTGTTTGATGAAATTTGGATAAATTTGGCATTACCTTTTTCTATATATAAATTTCAAAATATTGAATATCTATCTATACGTACGTATATACACACCAAATCTCAAATAAATAAAAAATTAATTTCGTTGGGTTCACTTTGAATTTCCAAAGGAAAACCTCAAGGCTAATTTGAGAAAAGCCTTACTTTAAAGGCAAACCTCATTACCTTACTTTTGATTTTATTAAATATTTTCTTGCACGAGCCTATCAGAGAAAGTTCACAAAAAGGCCATAACGAGCAAATGTAGAAAACCAAAAAGACAACCAATATTAGCGACCAATGTTGTGTTAGTATCTTGACCTCCTCACCACACACACGACCTTTGTTTTCCTTGACGAAAATATTACTTACGAGCTGTTACCACACAATTGGATTACAAAAATAAAAAATCAAATTCAACGGTGCATCTCCTCTTCACATCCTTGCTTCGCTCCTCCACCCATTGATTACGAGCCATGAGATCCACACCTGATAACTATTTCTTTCACTCACGAAATTTATTGAAATAAAATCCGTATAATTTCGATGAACTATTGTGACTTAACCATTTACAAATGCCAATGAAGGCGGGTGAGGGACTAGCGAGGTCAATGTTTTGAGCGGTCGCCACTTGGTAAGTCCTACACTCAATAGTCTTAGCCAACGGGGAAGCTCCTACCACATGACAATAACATACGAGTAACAACATTAAATGTGATATATATATATATATATATATATATATATATATATATATATATATATATATATATATATATATATGTATGTATGTATGTATGTATGTATGTTCTTGTGTATCTAATGGTTTAATTCTTGACCAGTAATTTATAGTTATTTAAAACAAAAAATGAACGTTATTTATTTATTCAATTGTTGCCACCATTGTGTATACATGCCTGTAAATCCAAATGTTCAAATGCGGCCTTGTTAACTTTCACCACACAATCTCCTTTGATCTCAAGATGATGTAGTGTTCGACCTCGATTTTTCTACAAATAAAGTGAAAGTGATACAGTTGCACTAAAATAAAAAAACATGGCAGAGTGGGATGATCTAAAAGGTAAGCTAGCGGGGAATCGTTGAACAAAGATCACCTTGTCATTTGCGGTGAATGTAGCGCGATCGGTGAGCATGAACGGACCACTGCAAGCTTCATACATATTACTTGGATACTTCAAATCGAATCCTTAGGCTATCGGGGACGGCTATCCGAAGCCATGGAAGAAATACGAGCGGGAAGCCATGTAGTGTTTTGGGCGGTGCAAAAGCGAAATTTGAAATTTGAAAATGAGGGCGCTCAAATTTGAAATATGAAATAGAGCTAATTGGGAGAGCTAAGGGGTCAGCGCTCAAGCCGGAGAAGGGAGGGTCGGCGGAGCGGGCTGATCGGGAGTGCCCATGCCCATGTCCATGCTTGATGATCCGCGGATGTAGAGAGTGTACTTCGGAGTGACCATGCGGTCGATGGTACTCTTAAGGGGCATTAATGGGTCGATAGACTTATAAATAAGGCTCGTAATGACACCTACTGCCTTATCCATAGGCACCACCACGTAGTCGCAATGATGGGATATACGAATACAAGATATACCTACCGTGTATGCATTCAATTCCGATACTCATTTGAGTTTTGAATTTGAAACCCCGCCATTAAAATTTTAATTTCTATAACCGTGACGCACGGACGGTGCGGAAATCTTTGCCCGGTCAGGCTCTCTTGGAGGGGTGCAACGAAATGTGGTCTAGTGGTGGCGAGTCATGGCAGAGGCTAAGGAAATGCCAAGTTCTCAAGTCGTCGATTAATGGTGGAAACACTGCTTTTGAGATGCAACAAACTTCTCAAGAATTACACTCACTGCTTTTGAGATGCAACTGCGCTCACGGCAAGTGTGTGGGATGATAGCATTTTGTGGTGAAGTGACCATCCTTACAGGTAATCATTACAGGAAAGTAACAGAGAAAACTTATTGTTATTTACCTCTTCCGTCAAAGTTTTTAAGGCCTCGCTAGCACCTTGTGTTGCAGGTTTGTTATTTATTCATTCGTTGAGTTTTAAAAAATTTGCTATAATTTAGAGTGCAATCCCTTTAGATAAATCAATGTCGGTGAATGAGTTTTAAAAAATTATCCATAATTTAGAGGGCAATCCTTTTATATAAATCAATGTCCATGAATGCAACGGTGAGCACGTGATGGATGGAAATTTTTTAAAACTCATTCACCCACATTGATTTATCTAAAGAGATTGCACTCTAAATTATAGAAATTTTTTTAAAACTCAACGAATGAATAAATAACAAACTGCAACACAAGGTGCGAGGGTATTGGTAGGCGGAAGGATTCAATCACACAAATAAAGCAAATATTTCACACACGAACAATGAGGCACGGCTCTTCAATTAATCATAAAATTTTGAATCATAAAACTCTCTTAAAACAATGAACACATGAAGGGTATTTAATGCAATTGACATGCACACTCTCTCACACATAAGCTGAACTTGATCAACTTGCTTAACTCACTCACCAAATCTAGCGCCAACTCCAACTCCAACTAATTCACCTAACTATTTGTCTAACTTAAGTTGCATGAGGAAGTAATTATATATTTTAACACTCCCCCTTAATTATTGCTAAACTAAAACATAACTCATGACAAATCAAACATGCCTATTTGGTTTATGTCTCGGCTAGGCTTACAACTTTTGAGAGTTTCTTTTGTAAAACTCAAACAAATCTCTTGCTAATGGCTTTGTAAAGATATCGGCCAATTGATCACTCGTTCTACAAGGCTTCAAGTGAACTTCTCCATTGCTCACAGTTCTCGGAATAAAGTGATATCTAGTATCAATATGCTTGCTCTTTTGATGAAACACACTATTCTTGGATAGTGCAATGGGCGATGTGTTGTCACAGTATATCCTTGCTTGTTGATCATAGCTGTTTTTGCTTGAGTCCATCCAATACTCTTCTTAACCATACTACTTGACATGCTACTATGTCATACTGTGATGATAATGTCACAATGGTACACTTTTATATGCCCATGCTATCACACAGACGAGATGGAACACATAACGGATGTGTTCTTAGAATCATCCAAACTTCTTGCAAAATCACTATCTGTATATCGATCAATTCTTTTCTGTTTTGTACTTGCATAAATTATGCCATAATATACGGTTCTGCTCCCTTGCTACCGGACATTCCATAATCCATAAGAATGTTCTCCATGGTGTTGTCTTGTTGTCAAGGATTTTGTAATGAGGAATCATTTAGTCAATGTATATAAAAATAAACATATCCATACTAGTAAAAAATCAAGAAGGAGACCATTTTTTTGTCAAAACATAAAGGAAGTTATTGTGGACACAAAGTCATTGATTGGAGCTAAAACTTGAGAATAGTCCATCAAAAAGACATTCTAGTTATTTGCAAGGTCCTCCATGAAAGTGACTAGCTCAAGATGGGTGGAGATTTTGATGTAGGAGGCTTCTTAATTTTATCCGTAAATACGTATATTAGTTTTATGACTAAATATGACTTTATAAAAGTAGGGCCCTATTTTCATTATGATACATATGATATCTTGTGGTAGCTACCATTATAGAGTCTTAGTCACATTAGATTTTTCTTGAGATAAAGTATCAATTCTTCCAAGGTATATATCAAGATGAATTTTATCTTATTTTGAATGATATTGGGACTTCTTTAATTTTATCATGCATTCATACATTGGAATATGTGCTTGTATTATTATACCAATTGGTAATACCCCTCCAACCATTTCCTCTTATTTTCCAAATAAATCATTTTCCATTTCAACTATTATTTGGTATTGTCATGTTGACAACCAAATATTTGCATGCATGAATATGAGTAATCATTAACAAATAATGTAAGCTATTCCTAAGCATGTGATAGAAATAATAAAATTCTCAAAACCACATTACTCTAATGGCAAAGTGAGTGATGCAATTTTATGATTGTCTTTTTAAACATTTTAGATGCAATGGAAATATGAAAAGAAAAGCATCTTGAATTACCTCTGAATTTTTAATTCTTATGAACCTATATATAGAATAAATCACTAAAATGTACAAAATTGTGCAACCTTTAAATAATTTTTATCTATTGAAATTTGTGATAGCTATATTAACTATGATTTTTATTTTTTAAAGTATAGGCTATATGGTGTGTTTGTGCATCATTTTAGTACCTAAATATTTGCTTATACCACATAAAAAAAATTAAATTTATGTAAAGAATAAAAAGTATGAACTTGATCTTTTTTTCGGTAAATAAATAAAATCAATGAACATCGAAATTAGTATGTCAAGTATTGGTGTATTATTTCAAATTTATAACATAACGAATATAGAGATCTAAACATGGGGAATTAAAAATTTATAGGAAAAACATTAACCATTTTTTGCACTAATAAATTATGTAATAAGGAGATCCTTTTACATCTGAAATTAGTTTTTTTAAATAAATAATAAATAATAATTAAAAAAGAGAAAAAGTGAATTTTTAATGGTATTTGGAATTTTCAAAATAATCCTTTATATGTAGGTGTTTCCTTTACTAAAAATGATATCATAATATTCAATCTTATTGATTATTTTTAAAATTAGTTTACTTTTAACCTAAAAATTCTGCCAAATTCTAAACTTTGTCACAATGTTTTAAATTTTTGTTTATTATAATATTTTAAAGTTTCATGAATATGCTAATAGTTTTTCGCAAGATAATTAAACGCTTCACAACTGTTTTCATAGAAGCCGAAGAAGACAATTAGTTTATCAGGCCATATAGCAAATCCATAACTATTTTCAACTACGAGACTTTGAGAGTGGCCACGTCTAGTTTTGCAGAGAAAGCTTGGCAGAAGGAGGTTTTGGTTCCGTCTTTAAAGTGAGCGTTTGTTGTTAAATCCAGTTTAATTTATTTTTAATGCAAATACCATGGTTAATGATTAAATCATAGAAATATTCACCGACTGGGCATGGCCGTTCTTGATCAACAGGAGATCTACCAGATGGCAGAGGTTGCAGTGAAACGGTTGAAAATAGGGTCAAGTCAAGGAGAGGTCGAACTCTGAATGAAATAAATTTGATCAGTCGTATTCGGCACAGGAACCTAGTGAAGCTGCTTGGTTGCTCAGTCATAAATTCAGAAAGGCTACTAGTTTACGAATACCTCCAGAATGGTAGCCTCGACAATATTATATTCGGTAAGCTAATCCCTCTTTAATCGCTGCACCGATCCTGATTTGTTCTAGTTTTGAGTTTCTTTTGTACGAGCTTGCTAATATTTTTGGTGTATGTTTTGCAGATATAGAAAAGAAACGCCATTTACTTGATTGGGGACAAAGATCTGAAATCATTGTTGGAACTACTACGAGAGACTTGCATATCTTCACGAAATCTGAAATTCAGATCATTCATAGGAATGTCAACAAGCAATATTTTACTCAATAATAAGCACAGACCCAAAATCACAGACTTTGGCTTAACCAAACTGTTTGAAGGTGATAAAACCCACATCAACACTAGAATTGCAGGAACTGTAAGTATTCTTTCTTCAATATGGTTCATATAATTTGAGATAGTTAAGATATGGAGATTTCATCGTACACAGTATTGTGCAGTGGTTACATGGCACCTGAGTATGTGTATCGCGGACAGCTAACAGAAAAAGCGGATGTATTCAGTTTGAGTGCTTGTACTTGAATTATCAGCGGAAGAAAGAATCAAGAGTCTGCCTCAAGACACAGAATTTCTCATCGAACGAGTAGGGTTAATGTGGATCTCATCTTTGGAAGTAGATATTTTCAGACATGTCCATAGATGTATGAAAGTCTTCTAACTAAATCTCTATGTTTTGACATTGGTCAATTACCAGGCGGAGACTGTATAACGCAGATAGAGCTTTAGAAATTATGGATTCCTCGTTGAAGGAGTAGTTATTCTTGGGAGCAAAGGTGCAGGGTCACTCAAATTGGTCTTTTTGTGCAGTCAGGCAGCTGCGAAGACAGCTTTGAGGCCTTCAATGTCTTGTGTGGTGATGATGTTGACCTCTGAGAAATAACATCTTCCTTCTTTACAAAGCCCCCTTTCATAGATCTTCATAGTGTGGGTAGTACAGCAACTTCTAGCACACCATCCGATATCCGATAGAGTCGAGTGAAAATCTGCAAATGCTTTTTTGCATTATATTATCCCAGTTTACTGTTCGATTTTTATCCTTTGTATTACACGACTCGAGAGGAGATTTCAGCAGCAATACAAAATTGAAGGATCAGTGATTAGTCTGTTGAAGAGAATCGTTCTTTTGGAAACCGTAAGATGTCTGGTTATCGTCTTCTGGGTAAAGTAAACACTTATGTGGTATATGAAAATAAAGCTATATTTTTATCTTTATTCAAAAATTATGGTTATTCAAAGTCATTTCAATACATACACAAACCGACTAGATATTAACGGTTTTAGATTGATTTAATTAATTTTGTAATTATTATTAAATGAATAGTTAAATGAATAGTAATGATGCAATATTTTAAAATATTTTTATAATTCTAAGATTGAAATTAGTTTTTAAAAATATTTTTAATAATTTAAAGATTGAAATTAGTTTTAAAAATTAAATATTTTTTCCGATGTAAAATTCGAAATAACCAAAATGACTTCGTGGATATTCGAGTTTTTTACATCTGAAAAACTATAACCACGAAACCTCAATCTAATAAATATTTTTTTTGTTATTTTTTAAATTAAATTTTTTAATTAAAAAAATATCATGATATAAATATTTGTTATGGTTTTTGAAGATGTAATATTAGTATTACTAAGAATACTTGATAGCTTATAGTATTGTAATAAATTTATTTATTAATTAACAATTTTCATGGTAAAGTGCTACTTTTAAAATACTCATATTTTAGTTAATTTTCCATAATAATTATTAGCATTGATGAAATATCATAAAACAAACCAAAAACAATAATAATAATATATATTATATTATTAAGAATAACGATAATAGAATCATAAATCAATATATAAATTAAACATGACTAAACAAATAAAAATATGTAGTAAGATAATAAAATAATATATATCAATATCTTAAATAGAAACCAAACATTTAAACTAAACTAAATGTAATATGATATTTTTTTAATTAAATTAAAATATTTAACTATTTTTTAAAAATCTTAATCTTTTTATCTATAATCATTATTAAACATTTTGTAATATTCCATATATATTAAATATTTATCATTTAATTAATAATTAGATACAAAATAAATATCAATACTATAATTAAACATTTTTATTATTATTATTATTTTTTAAAACATATTATTTAAAAATAAATATTAAATATTATAATTAAACCAACGCCTCCATTTAAAGGGAACATAGCTATCCTCTTCATTATAATTAAGATACACTTTTTAACAACGTATTGAAAAAATGATAAAACTATCTAATATTACTTTAAGATATGTATATTAGCATGCAAGCTATATATATATTACATTAAGCATACTAATATAATATTATATAGTAACAAGAAAAAATGGTAATAAAATAAAGCAGTTTCAAAATGAATGTATTAATTGCTTTTTCAGAGTGGAAATATGCTCTATGACTATTTCCGTGGGAATTTGAGGAGAGATATTTTCTCAAAAATTGATGAATGTTAAAAAGGATGATTTAATTATTAAATTTATGATATTACATGAGACATAGGGTTGGGAATTTTGTGAATAAATTTTTAAAATGGTTGTTTTAGTTTATTATTAAATATACATTATAATTTGTATATTTTTAAATTATGGGAAGGAGATATTAAAGAGAATAGAGTGGATATATTTTATAAAGAGAGTAAAGTGTGGTTTTTAGGATTGTGGGTTAATGTGGAAAATTTAAATATTCGAAAAATAATAACAAAGATATTTATGTAAAATTATTAATATAAACTTAATTGAGAAAAATGATTAAATGCATTTTATCATGACTTCAAAAAAGTGAAAATTATAAATGATAGGTGCTTTCAGAAGTCCTAAACTTTTACATATCCATCTTTTTTCTCTTTTTGTTTTTTTTCACTTACATTATCTTTTTTGAGCTATCTATTATGTTATTTTTTTATTATTCATGACAAACATAGAAAGGTTGATAAATTGCACTTTTTCCCTAGTACTTTTTATTAATTGTTTTTGGTGTTTTTTAAATAATATTTTAAATTATAACTAAAAATATGTAATCTCATCATATAAAAAATGGTAAAATCTAAAAAATTGAAAACTATGATTTAGAAAATTTTGAAGTCTCCAAAACCAAGCTTGAAAATGAAAAAGGTTTTAGAATCTACGTAATTGGGATCCGTCCTCTCATTTTGTGAAGTACCATAATCATGACAATGGAAACATCTTCCAATACTGATGGAATGAGAAATGACATCATTATTGTGATTCCCAAAGTTGTTCAGTAAAGGAAAATAAAAGGTCAATATTGTAATTGGAAGATATAATGTTATAAACAAATTAGAACTTATAAACTTGATCTTTATTTGATGATGCCCTTTGTTATTTTTACTACATGGCAATAGAATTGAGAATTGTAAGAGTGTATTATGCACCCAATTAGCATATGCCTACTGCTTGAGCATATAAGTTATTTTTCTAAGTTAGAGTAATCTATTAACGGTAGGAAATATAGTACATCGGGCCAAGGCCATAACGGTGCCCAACTTTGTGGAGGCAGATTCGAGCGAGCAGAGACTAGTTTTTGAGTACCTTCATGAGGGAAACCAGCACCGAAGAACTTTCAACTGAGAAAAAAATCCCGCGCGAGGATCGGACTGGGTAACTTTGATGAAAGGCGAAAACATATACATTATATAGCATATTTCTTGGACCATGACAAAGGCTGGGACCTTTGCTAAGAACTAAGGCTAGTCGGCCGACAAAAAGGACCACTAGTGAAGGAAACGATGGGTAGAACAACAAGACATTCCCTCGGAGAGGACGGAGAGAGAAAAAACATGAGAAACAAGAAAAAAAAGGTCGAATTACTCATCGGGAGCGACCTCCTCGATCCTGCAACCATAGTCTGTCGGTGCGCCATGGGCATGAGAGAGTTCGACGTGGGAAGGACCTTTGAAGGAGTTTCGAGTACGATGGGGCGGACCACGCGCCGAATCCTCTTGCATTACCCTCCTACGCTCACTTGTACGTCTCCCTCGAGTCAAGCATCACGGCTTCCGAGGTTGGGCGCCATCGAGCGGGAGCATAATCATCCGACGGATTCTCGGGCGAGGGGCTCCTCCGGAAAAAACGAGAGATGGGAGCCGAAACTCTTCGGTACGATAAGGGCGCAATCAAGCAGAAAGAGAGCCGTGTGGGAGCGAGCCGAGCAACGCATCCCCGGAGGGCGAGTCGAGCTGTGTCCGGAGAGCGAGAATTGGCGGCCATGGAAGAGGGCGAGGAGAGGTTGTCGAAATGAGAGCGATGAGATTTCGAGAAGGAGAAGTGGATGTGGAGGGGCGAGTGCCTCTGCGGCGGACGTGCAGGGGCCCCTCTGCAACGCATCCTGCCCGCCTCGGACGGGGCATGTTTGCAACGAGAGATGGAGCTATAGCTGCGGAACAACGGCGAGTTAACAGTTCGGCTCGGAGGAATGCTCAAGACCAACGAGCAGAATTGCAAGAACTCGAGCAATGGAGATGTGAGCTGTCGTCGAGGCTTCGAACGACAGACGAGTATGGCGACTACGCTTCCCCGTGGTGGTGCGCTTGTTGGCATAGTCCTCGAATTGCACTGATGAGTGCTCGGCGCAGGATCCGTTTCATACAGCACCTGTTCGTGCAACCAACAACCCTCGCATTGAATGATCAATCTTGTTAACTACAGTACGAATCGCAGCTGCGACATTCAAAAATGCCTTGATCCTTAGCATTCGTATCGAGAGGCTTCGACCATAGCGTTTGTCATTAAGAGCGACGGATGGTATTTACTTGCGATCGGTGGGCGCGAATGGGTGCTCGCGGTGGCCTCCCGTCCTATCGACCTGCGGCTCCCATCGCCCCCTATTAACATTGCTATCACCCGCATCAGGGGAGAGCATATGAGTTATTAGCTCGTAGGCGTTATTATTTGAAAAAAACTTTGCTTGATGTCCATCGTGTCATAATGTGAAACCCTTAGATCATATGTTAGACGATTCAAACATTTTTCAACCTTGATCCAAAAGTTAGTTTAAAATGCGGTTATGAAAAGAGAAAATGTGGAGAAAATGTGGAAGGTAGGGCATTGAGCGACCCGCACATTCTCGCATTTCAAAGATTACAGGGGTTTTTTGTGTTGTACAGTGTCTTGATAACGGGGGTTTGTTTCTTAAGGTTTGCGGAAATGCATATGGAATTGAGCGCAATCGCAGCACAACCAGCAGATACGGGTATTCAACACAACGATATTCGAAAACGAGTTGAAATGGTACACGATGGACGACCTTGCAGGATGAGATGTTGGCTTACTGTAATGCCAACAGATATCTACGCTCGCTCATTTTTTTCTCACAGTGTCTGCAAAATTTGTTGACAAAGCTCAAGGCCATTACTTGATTCCCTGTGAGGGTTTCTCTGGGAGCATCAGAAACCGGCCTTATGTTTCGATGATTCGCATTCTCACCTCTCACGGAAGCGAATTTTGCAACTTCCCCCTATTGCCTTCGAGTCAAAACCTATGCTGCGAATCTCCTCCTTGGCAATAATCTAGCACCGGTTCACGGAGTAATCTCTTCCTCCCAGGTTGTCTTTTTTGTTATAGAGTTTGGTTGTGTAAAGTGAGGGTTTTATGTTTTATAGTTTTCTAACTCTCTATCTTCTTTCTTGTTTTGGTTCCTCGGCTCATGAGGTAAGCAGGGTATGGATAGTCTACATGGTATGTGAGAGTTTTTCCAACCTTAAACATTTCTCTTCAGAGGGTTTAGGCGATTCAGGGTTTCTCTTATTTTGTTTCATTATTTGTTGTTAGTATAAACTTTTTCATCCTTCGATTAATTTAATTCTTCGATAAATTTCTATGCACTCAGTGGGAGCATTCTCGCATTTCAAAGATTACGGGGTTTTGCGTTGTGCGTGTCTCTGATAACGGGGGTTTGTTTCTTAAGGTTTGCGAGAAATGCATATGGAATTAGGCACGGACGACACAACCAATGAATACGGGTATTCAACACAACGGTATTCGAAAGCAGAGTTGAAATGGTACACGATGGATGACCTTTTACGGGATGAGATGTCTGGCTTTACGTAATGCCAACAATATTTCTGCTCGCTCATTTTTTTTCTCTAGTGGTTGCAAATTTGTTGACAAGCTCAAGGCCATTACCGATTACGTGAGGGTTTCTCTTGACATCGGAATAGCCTGCGTGTTTCAATGATTCACATTCTCACCTCTCACGAGCGAATTTTCAACTTCCCCTGTTGCCTTCGGTCCAAAACCTATGCTACGAATCTCCTCCTTGGCAATAATCGGCACTTTGATTCACGGAGTAATCTCTTCCTCCTAGTTGTCTTTTTTGTTATAGAGTTTGGATTTGCGTGAAAGTGAGGGGTTTTATGTTTTATAGTTTTCTAACTCTCTATCTTCTTTTTGTTTTTGGTTCCTTGGCTCATGAGGTGGCTAAGTATGGGATGGTCTACACATGGTATGTGAGAGTTTTTCCAACCCTTAAACATTTATCTTGGAGGGTTTGGCGATTCCGAGTTTCTCTTATTTTTGTTTCATTATTTGTTGTGCATAAGAATTTTCATCCTTCGAGATTAATTTAATTCCCCGATAAATTTCTATGCACTCGGGTGGAAGACATTCTCGCATTTTCAAAGATTACGGGGGGTTTTTTGTCTGCATGTCTGTGTCTTGATAACGAGGGGTTTGTTTATTAAGGTTTACGAAATGCATATGGAATTGAAAGGCGGCCGCGACACAACCAACGGATACGGGTATTCAACACAACGGTATTCGCAAAACGAGTTGAAATGGTACACGACGGACAACCTTGCGGGATGAGATGTCGGCTTTACGTAATGCCAACGATATTTCGCTCGCTCATTTTTCTGCTGGTGGTCTGTAAATTTGTTGACAAGCTCAAGGCCATTCGATTCCATGAGGGTTTTCTACCGAGCATCGGAAGCGTGCAGCATGTGTTTCGGTGATTCGCATTCTCACCTCTCATGGAAGCGAATTTTTACAACTTCCTATTGCCTTCGGTCAAAACCTATGCTCGAATCTCCTCCTTGGCAATAATCACGGCACCGAGTTCACCCGGAGTAATCTCTTCCTACTGGTTGTCTTTTTTTGTTATAGACTTTGGTTGCGTAAAGTGAGGGTTCATCATTGTTTCACTTGGGGTAAAAGCACTTTTTTTTATTGTTGTTGATCTTTGTATACGGGTGGTCCAGTATAAACGGAAGAGCTAAGTACTAGAGGGACATTGTCACATCGAGCTTGTTGTTTGGGTGAGAGATTCTTTGTTACTACTGAAACCTCTGGATTGGGGTCCAACGAACTTTGTTTGGTTCTTGTTCCTTTCTCTTTGGTTCAACGATCTCGGTTATAAGTGAGGGCTGATATAATAATTACGGTGGTCGATAAATACATTTGTTGTGAGCTGATCTCTTTCTAACAATGACATTTACAGATTTTGATATCGTTGTTACTAGGTTAGTTATTTGCAGCGGCTCTTGATTCCTTGCATCGAGTAATCGATCTCGACTCGTCACTCATTAAATATGCTTTATAACTATAAGAAATTGCTTTGTAAATAAGCGCAATGGTTTTAGTTCTGAAACGGGGAGGGGGTCTGAGCGGAATGGAGTCTGTCTCCTCGTATTCTTGGTCTATCTGCTTCACTTGATCTGACGAGTGGGATCTTGGATGCTACAAGAGAGCGTCCACACCATTGGCTATTGGAATTTGGGAGTATTACTTGATTCATTTCATCCCCTTTAATGCTATTACTACGATCTTGTAGTGAAGTTTCACATGTTTAGAGGCTCGATCAGGTTGCAGAATCAATATAAAGGGTAGTTTTTAGTGTTATTTTTAATTCGTTTCCGACTATTTTAGCATTGGCGCTACCGGTCCACGGCATGTGTGATTTGAGTGATGATTGATCCCTGGGTTCTGTTGCGCATTTCACCTAAATATTGTGTGGCAACTTGTTCAAGATGATTAGAGATTTCTGTTCTTTTGAGCGGATTGATTCATGGCAACTTATTCAGAAGTCTTAATTAGGGATTTGTAACTTATTCAAGAAGTCTTAATTAGGGAGATTTGTAGGGGGTTTGATGTTTATTATTTAGTGTTATTTCAAGTCAGAGTTCATTTAGCGTTAACGTTGTCTATGCACGACTTGGGAAGGAATTGGTCCTTAAGGTTACGGGGTAAATATATTCCTCTATATTGCGAGTTGATCATAGAAAGTAGAATATTTTTCGAAATCCTATCCAACTAACAGCCATCCCGAGCGATCCCAGACAAAATTTTGCGAGGTCCCATGGATCTAAAAATCTCATGCGTACTTTGTAGCGTTGGATATATTTTGTGATTCAATACCATAATCTGCAATCTTGGGTATACATAGTGCGATGTAAATTTTAAATAGGACAATGGATTCTCCACACAATCTAGGCAGAATGTGTAGGGACAATTGATTGACGGTGTAGTTTATTAGGGGCATTTTGGGGTCATTTTGGGGTCGAATACATTGTCTACGAGGTTTGCCGTTAATTTACGATGGGTTGTTTTTTAGTTATTAGTATATGTTCATGTGCTCTGTTTGTTTGAGCTTTAATGTGAAAAATTGAGGATGAGCATGGTAATACTTTTATTTTAGTTTAATATATGTTTTTTTTCTAATCTCTACTACTACTTTTGCCATAATCTCCTATTACGGAATACTTGTTTTGAGCCGTACCTTGAATGTGTTACAAATAATGCTTCCATTTGAACTTGGTACAATAAAGTTGCTTCGGCTTGTATATTTACGAAAGTTCATTTCTATGTTCAATTAGGATTCCGTGTCTAAATTTACTTTACAAACTTGTGATTCGATATGCAATGAAATGGGACTCAAATTAGACACTTTTGCATTTTGCTCGAAATATGTCGAAATCTATTCCCATAACTCTCTAAGCATGTTGATCTGAATTCTTGGTTGGATTTATATGTAGATTTGTATGCATATGCTTTATACCAAATTGAATCCTATTAATAGTTGTTGTCTTTAACTTGAGTGTTATATTCTTCCTACCCTCAAGTGCCGAAGCTTTCACAATCCTCTTCTCCTTTTCTTTGTGGTCACTAGATGTAGTTCACGTAGTAATTAACTATTGATTATAGGGTAAGATTCCCCATTGAGCATGGACATGTAATCTTGAGCACAAACTTAATATTGTATGTGAACGCGAGTCGTTTTATATCTTTGATGGTTCAACAACAATAAATGTTTTCTACTGAATTTAATTGCTTGACATCTTGTTAGGTAGTGTTTTGTGTAAAGAAAAAGCGAGAGAATACAAGTATCCAAGACACATTATTAACTGGTTCATATATATTTTTTTGGAAAACATAAAAAAATCGGGTATTAAAAGTAAAAATAATAATTAGCGAAGCTTTTAGAGAATTTTAAGATTACGATAGTGCGGTTTGATAGGAAAAAGCTTAAAAAAAATAAAAAACTTCATTATAAACGACCTCAAAATATTTCCTTCATAGGTTCTCTGGTTTCTAGGCACTGCCCATGATAGCCTAGCCTTTACCCTTTGTTGGTTCAACTTCTTTCTATAGCGAAACACAAGGGCTAGGGAAGAGAAAGCAGATTTTGAATGCAATGATTTCAAATCCAAATGCTTTAAAGAAATAAGTACGTACACTTTAAGGCTGGTCGCTAGAATCACCCCACCTATGGAAATGGAAACTATTTGAGCATCAAATGCTGATCCTCAAGCGACTTCCATTTTCTTGGAAAAGCTGTACTACCCGAATGAGCGCATAAGCAACCTCTTCCTATGAACTATACTATCTCAGGGAAGCCAAATATATGGCCAAATGTCGCATTACATTGTCTTTGAGAGAAAGTACAACTCGAGGCACTTCCATAATTGATGGTGGTCTCCCTATTACATATAATTAAGAAAGAAAACACAATGTATAAGATAAAGGAAGCCATGATCGAAAGAGCTTAGCACAACAAATAGTCGGGAAAGGTACTTACTGAGATTGCTTATCAAATTCAACGATTTCTACTTGCAAAGGCACTTTCACGAGATTGCTAGTCAAATTCAACAATTTTTTACTTGCAAAGGCACTTACTGAGGTTTCTTGTCAAATTCCATGATTTCTACTTCAAGTTCTAACAAGATGACAAAAGCATCTACGCCACTCCATTTTTCAGCACATAAACCTAGATGTCCAACAATGATTCGACACAAATTTTTCTATCCGATGGAAATGATCCCAAGTCTAAGAAGAAAAACCCTTGTTTCCCTCATTGAGGGACATCAATACTAGTTTCCAAGACTCTAAGAAGCCCTTCTTTGTGATAATCTAAGATTGGTTCCCCATTTAAGAGCTTGTTCTTGGCTCTCTCCCATGCCGGGAGAGGGCTGACCATCGCAAATAGCTTCCGATTACCTTCAAAGCAAGTGGAAGGCCTTTACATTCTACTTGCACTCGTGATTCATATCATTAAAAACTATAAGTGGAAATTCTATAGATGGAAACTCCCTCAAACACGTACTTTTGTTGTTGAAGACCATAGTTTTCTCATCTAATAAGCTCAAAGACCTAAAGTTCATAGTTTTTGTGATAAACATGATTCTATTAAGACCATTCGGTACATGTCTAGAATCTTTATTATTGGAACATTGATTAACGACGACAAAGTATCATCGTGAAGGGAAATCTCATTATGAGGGATATGCCGATGTAGTAATAGCTTGTAATTACAAACATATAAAGTGATTGTGTATATTGCAATTAGTAAAATCAACCAAAGTCACACCAAACTTAACACTATAATATAACGCATTTCAACGGGATTACGGATATTGTCATAGTTATACCCTGCTGACTAGAGTTTTAGGCTGCGGTGGAAGGGATTGACCTCAGTCCCAAAGCCCAAAAGCGAGAAAGGGACGAGCATCTGTATCATCTAACAATGGCAATTGATAAAGTTGAGTAGAAGGTGTTTTGGGTATGGTAGAACAATCTCGGGTTGTCACAAGTGTTTTATATTCTTCCCCCTTCAAATAACACTTTTTCAAATGCTGCACCTTGACGGACATCATCCAACACCACCGGAGTTGGCCTTGTCTTGCCCTCGGCGAGCTGCTGCTGTAGCATCGTCTATGTGCATCCTCGACATTCGAAATTTGGGTTTCTTCCCTACGAACAATCTTCTCCCACATAGTCTCTAAAATTCCCTTTAAATTTGGGAACTGAAAACGAGTGATAAAAAAATGATATCGTTTTGGAAAATCCCTCTCTTTGGTTCATCGATCTCGGTTATAAGTGAGGGCTGATATAATAATTACGATAGTCTGATAAATACATTTGTTGTGAACTGATCTCTTTCTAACAATGACATTTCTGAAGTTTGATACGTTGTTACTAGGTTAGTTATTTGCAGCAGCTCTTGATTCCTTGCATCTGGTAATCGATCTCGACTCGTCACTCGTTAAATATGATTTATAACTATTATATTCTTCCACTACCTCAAATTCTGGAAGCTTTCACAATCCTCTTCTCCTTTTCTTTGTGATCACTAGATGTAGGTCCCAACGAGTTAATTAGCTATTGATTATAGGGTAAGATTCCCCCATTGACATGGACATGTAATCTTGAGCACAAACTTAATATTGTATGTGAACGCGAGTCGTTTATATCTTTGGTGGTTCAACAACAATAAATGTTTTTTCCTGAATTTAATTGCTTGACAACAACTGGGTAGTGTTTTGTGTAAAACAGCGAGAGAATACAAGTATCCAAGACACATTATTAATTGGTTCATATATATTTTTGGAAAACATAAAAATCGGGTATTAAAAAGTAAAATAATAATTAGCAGAATATTTTAGAGAATTTGGGGATTGGATAGTGCGGTTTGATAGGAAATGCTTAAAAAATAAAAAATTCATTATAAACGGCCTCAAAAGATTTTCTTCACAAGGTTCTCTCGGTTTCTAGGCCCGGCCCATGACATCCTGCCTTTACCCTTTGTTGGTTCAACCTCTTGCTTAGCAGAAACACAAAGGGCTAGGGGAAGAGAAAGCAGAGATTTCAAATGCAATGCTTTCAACTCCAAATGCTTTAAAGAAATAAGTACATTACACTTTCAAAAGCTGTGCTAGAATCACCCACCGTGGAAATGGAAACTATTTGAGCATCAAATGCTTGATCCTCGAAAGCAACTTCCATTTTCTTGGCAAGCCGTGCTCTCGACTAGAGCATAAAGCAACTCTTCCTATGAACTATCTTGTCTCGGGAAGCCAAATATGTAGCCAAATGTCGCATTATATTGTGCTTTGAGAAAAAGTACAACTCGAGAGGCACTTCCATAATTGATGGGGATGGTCTCCTATTACATCCAATTAAGAAGAAAACACAATGTATAAGATAAAGGAAGCCATGATCGAAGAGCTTAGCACAAAAAATAAGTCGAGGAAGGTACTTACTGAGATTGCTTGTCAAATTCAATGATTTCTACTTGCAAGGCACTTTCTGAGATTGCTAGTCAAATTCAACGATTTTTACTTGCAAAGGCACTTACTCGAGGTTTCTTGTCAAATTCAACTGAGTTTCTACTTTCAAGTTCTAACAAGATGACAAAAGCATCTCAGCCACTCCATTTTTACGCACATAAACCCCGGATGTCCAACAATGATTTAGCAAAAATTTTTCTATCCGATAGAAATGATCCCAAGTCTAGAAGCAAACCCTTGTTTCCTCATTGAGGACATCAATACTAGTTTCCAAGACTCTAAGAAGCCCTTCTTTGTGATAATCCGAGATTGGTTCCCCATTTAAGAGCTTGTTCTTGGCTCTCTCCCATGCGGGAGAGGCTGACCATGCAAAGAGCTTCCCGATTACCTTCAAAGCAAGTGGAAGGCCTTTACATGTAGCACACTTTTGTGATTCATACATTTACAACTATAAGTGGAAATTATATAGATGGAAACTCCATCAAACACGTACTTTTGTTGTTGAAAGACGTAGTTTTCTCATCTAATAAACTCAAATACCTAAAGTTCATAGTTTTGCTGATAAACATGATTCTATTAAGACCATTCAGGTACATGTCTAGAATCTTTATTATTGGAACATTGATTAACAACACAAGTATCACCATGTAGAAGGAAATCTCATTATAGGGATATGCCAAAGTAGTAATAGCTTGTAATTACAAACATATAAAGTTATTGTGTATATTGCAATTAGTAAAAATCAACCAAATTCACACCAAACTTAACACTATAATATAATGCATTTCAACGGGATTACGGTATTGTCGAGTTATACCCACTACGACTAGAGTTTCAAAGTTTAGGTGGAAGGGGATTGACCTGCGTCAAAAGCCCAAAACGAGAAAAGGGACAGAACATCGTCTGTCATCTAACAATGGCAATTGATAAAGTTGAGTAGAATGTGTTTTGGGTATGGTAGAGCAATCTCGGGTTGTCACAAGTGTTTTTATATTCTTCCCCTTCAAATAACACTTTTTCCAAATTTTCCCTTGACCGAGACATCATTCAACACCACGAGTTGGCCTTGCTTGCCTCAGCGGCCTACTAGCATGTTGTCTATGTGCATCCTCGACATTCTGAAATTTGGGTTTCTTCCTACGAACAATCTTCTCCCACATAGTCTCTAAAATTCCCTTTAAATTTGGAAAGCTGCGAAACGATGATAAAAATGATATCGTTTTTGGAAAATCCCTCTCTTTGGTTCACTCGATCTCGGTTATAAGTGAGGTCTGATATAATAATTACGATGAGTCCCGATAAATACATTTGTTGTGAACTAATCTCTTTCTAACAATGACATTTGCGAAGTTTGATACGTTGTTACTAGGTTAGTTATTTACAGCAGACTCTTGATTCCTTGCATCCTGGTAATCGATCTCGACTCGTCACTCGTTAAATATGCTTTATAACTATAAGAAATTACTTTGTAAATAGCTTTAATGGTTTTAGTTCTGAAATAGGGGAGGGGAGTATTTTAAGCGAAATGGGTCTGTCTCCTCGTATTCTTGGTCTATCTCGCTTCACTTGATCCGTCGATGGGATCTTGGATGCTACAAGAGCGCGTCCACACCATTGGCTATTGGAATTTGGGAGTATTACTTGATTCATTTTGTCCCCTTTAATGCTATTACTTCGATCTTGTAGTGAAGTTTCACATGTTTAGAGGCTCGGTAGTTTGCAAAATCAATATAAAGGGTAGTTTTTAGTGTTATTTTTAATTCGTTACGACTATTTTAGCATTGGCGCCACAGGTCCACTGGGCATGTGAGTTTTGAGCGATGATTGATCCCACTAGGGTTGCGGGGGCATTTCACCTAAATATTCGCTGGCAACATTGCTCAAGATGATTAGGGAGTGCATTTTTCTTTGAGTGGATTGATTCCTGGAAACTTATTCAAGAATCTTAATTTAGGGTTTCGTAACTTATTCAAGAAGTCTTAATTAGGGATTTGTAGGGGTTTGATGTTGATTACTTTAGTGTTATTTCAAGTCCGAGTTCATTTAGTGTTAACGTTGTCTGTACTGACTTGGGAAGGAATTGGTCCATTGCTTGCAGGGTAAATATATTCCTCTATATTGCGAGTTGATCATAGAAAGCAGAATATTTTCTGAAATCCTATCAACTAATAGCCATCCGACGATCCGAGCAAAATTTCGTAGTCTATTGATCTAAAACTCTCTGTGTACTTTGTAGTGTTGGATATATTTTGGGATTCAATACCAAAATGCTGCAATCTTGGGTATACATAGTGCAAGTAACTTTTAAGTAGGACAATGGATTCTTCACCACAATCTAGGCGTAAATGTGTAGTAGGACAATTGATTGACGAGTGGTTTATTAGGGCATTTTGGGGTCATTTTGGGGTCGAATACATTGTATACGAGGTTTGTCGTTAATTTCTGATGGGTTGTTTTTTAGTTATTAGTATATGTTCATGTGCTCTGTTTGTTTGAGATTTCAATGTAAAATTGAGGATGAGACATGAGTAATACATTTAGTTTATTTTTAATATATGTTTTTTTTCTAATCTCTCTTCGCTTTTGCCATAATCTCCTATTATAGATACTGATTTGGGCCGATGACCTTGAATGTGTTACGAAATAATGCTTCCATTTGACCTTGGTACAATAAATTTGCTTCGGCTTGTATTTCGAAAGTTCATTTCTATGTTCAATTAGGATTACGTGTCTAAATTTACTTTATAAAACTTGTGATCTAGAGTATGCAATGAAATCAGACTCAAATTAGACACTTTTGCATTTTTGCTCGAATATGTCGAAATCTATTCCCATAACTCTCTAAGCATGTTGATCGGAATTCGTGGTTGGATTTATATGTAGATTTGTATGCATATGCTTTATACCAACTTGAATCCTATTAATCGAGTTGTTGTCTTTAACTTAGGGTGTTATATTCTTCCACTACCTCAAATTCTGGAAGCTTTCACAATCCTCTTCTCCTTTTCATTCATTTACTGGGCATGTGAATTGATATCCGGCTAATCTAAATGAAACTATAGTTTGATTGTGAAGGTTTTTCAATCATAATTCAATGTGGAAGTCAAAAAGGTCTACTAACATCATTTCTATGTTCATTTCGGATTACTTGTTCTAAAATTACTTTCCAAACTGCGATTCGATTTGCAATGAAATCAGAAGAGAGCAAACAAGTTACTTCTTGCTTTTTGGCTCAAATACTGTCAATTTGCATCCATCCCCTAGAACTGTCCAAGTTTGTTATTTGGCTATCTGTATCCTAATTCCTTTATATCTATTTTTGACAATCAATATCTTAATTTCTTTGTTTAACATCAAAATTAATTACATTGATTTCTTTCTAGCTTCTTCTTACGACTGTTTCCTTTGCATACATTAGGTGCAATTGCTAGTTTATATAGATTTTAAAATGTGGGTACAACACAATGAATCTAACCAAATATCCATAATAATTCTTCTACTGACTTATTGGTCTCATTATTATAGAGATTCAATGAGTTAGAATCATAAGTATGAAGAAACTCCTACTACTCGATTGTTGGAAGTGTTTTTTACATATTTTGAAATAAGATGTTATCATAAACCATTAAAAACAATATCAACATCAACAACTTAATGATAACATCCAACTTTAGTTACAATTCTACAATCAAGACAAAAATTTTTCTCACTTCATTCTCTAATTTCCTTCAAAGTTCTCTTTTTTGCTTTTTTCTTTTTTCCTAAGAAAAAAAAGCAAATAATTTTGCTACTAATTATAACAAAGCTAAAAAAAAACATACAGTAATGACATTCTTACTCTCAAATTGCTTAAATACATATAATATTCGAAAATAATCTATCTTAAATACAATTAAAAATAAATATAAAGAAATCTTGATCAATTTTATTTAATAAATTCAAATAACACAAAATGAAAAATTTGAAAATTATAAACTCCATTATTCTACTACATAACTAGCAAAGAACGTTATCAATAAATTCAAATTTTCCATATCAAAAAGTGAAGTTTGATAAATTATAAAACTCCATTTATCCATTGGATGAAAAAAGAGTTTAGAAAAATGGGATAATCAATAAACCTAATTTTTCTTTAAAAATTTACTTTGAAAATATCAACTTAAATTTAAATATTTAATTAAAAATTATAATTATTTGATTAAAAAAATCCTCTACTAACCCTTTTTTTAAATAGTGCAAATCAAACATATCTTAAATTCCTTTCTCCTACTTCAAACTCAAACAATATATTATTATTAGAACCAAAATCTAATTCATTTTTAAAAAATATCATAAACATTAATACCCTCAATCAATAATATTATAAAATATTAAAATCTCCAAATAATGTAATGAATTCATCAAGTAGGTGATGGTTCCACGATGATTCAGTGTCCATATGTGACACATGATGTTTGTCTATGTGTCCACATGCTGAGATACGATGGTTTTTTACTTAGATTTCGTGTAATGCTTGGTAGGTCGATAAGCCTTCTTTTTGAATTAGTTCATTAAGTATTATCATCTCCACTTCTTTTAAAAGCTGTTCACATATCTTGAGTTAATAAGAGCGACACTGTGTCTCGTCTCCCTTTTCTTCTTGAATTGACATATGTCTCTTCAATTACGGGTGGAAACTATTTTGGTTATGAGTGAAATAGTGGGTGGTGCGTGAGCAGAAATGGTGGGTGGTGTGTTGGATCGTGGAAGGAAATGGAAGGAATTACTTCCGCCGATGAGCTTAGGTAAAATAAGTTGTGTTTCCTCAACCTAGAAGCCCATAATAGTGGGTCGTCTGTTGCATCGCAGAAATGAAATGCATTAGTTTTGTTGATAAGCATGAGCTGAGCTATGTCTTCTCTTACTCAATAAAATGATGATCATGTTACTGTAATGCACACACCGCATAATCCGTGTAGGTGGTAAACTCTATGGATTCTTGCTGTACGGGATGGAACAACCGAAAAAAATTGTAGCATTGGTAGTAAATTTAGGGTTCTTCAAAACTCATGCAATTTAATAAAGTATTTCTAACACATGGATGGGTTTAAGATATTGTATATATTTGATATATCTGTTTTTATATCGATTATATTTTCATGTAGTATTATCTCAAACATCTAGACGTAGAAAAACTAAAATAGTATTGGTTGGTTTCCTTTGTTTTTAGGGATCAGTTTAATTTTGGTATGTTGTTAGTAACAATCAGGTGCGAGTATAATGTAAGAATGTGTTTCAAACTTGCACATTTTCTATTGAAAAACCTCAATACAATCGAGCTTTTTTGGCGTGGTTTTGCTTTATGGTATAATGATTAAAGCCTTCTTGTAATTTTATATATTTAGTGACAATTGAAATATGTTTCTTTTTGGTGATCCAAGATCTTTAGCTTCGAGATGGAATAGATAATTATATGTAAAAGTGCATCTTGACCATGAAACTTAAAAGGCATGAAACAAGAAGAGAAGCACATGTAGAATCATGTTGATAAAATTAACTAAAATCACTCATATATTTCACACTAAGGTGTATGCAAAAATAGACACACACATCGATTACATTTAGATTACTCTATCAAATAGAGTATTTAAGATCCAACTTATTCCTAATTTAGAGAGAGGTTGAGAGAATTTCTCGAAACCATCGCAAACCATTTTCTCAAATAGGATGTAACCATTAATTCCAACATCCCCTCTTAATGCTTACATTACATAAATTTATTGAAAACACAAGCATTATTTATCTTATCAGTATAGACTCCATCAGGTTTCCTCATAATCCTCATAAAGGTGTAGTCGACAAGTTAAGGGATTCCCAAGTTGGCTCTCAGAACTCCCGAATCAAAGGACCTCATGAAGTCAGTCACTAGACGACATCCCAAACCGTTGCATAATCTCATTAGAATACCACTCCCAAGTCTTCAAGGAATGAGGGATCCTTCCCTAGATCGCAACTACCACACTATCACGGAAAACCATTCATATTGATCCTCACTTCCACTCAATCTTGTAAATAGTGGTTTTGAACTGAATCAACTGAACTACTAGTCATTCTATGGACAAGCTCCCATCTACCTAGAATACATTGGTGCCAAGCTGTTGTACTCGCTAGTCATATAGAAAAGTCGTCTAAATACATAATGTATCTAGATTCAACTATTACATCATAACCTTTTTATCTAAGTTTGAAAATTCATCCTCACTTAATTTACAAGCAATTTATAATACTACTAAACCACAAAAATTTCAACACGCCGATTCAACCATAAAAAATCAGCCACCCACAAAGAGCTTTAATATTGTTGCAACTAGTTGTGCTACTTATGCCATCAGGGTCATGGATCTTCAACTACAACACTAGGATATTCCTTATGTCAAATCCACTCCAAACAACAACATCAATATGATTAGAGTCCCACTGTCGATCCGGGTAAAATATCAATTTGAAAAAAGATTTGTTTAGACGTGCAGAGACATGAGGCATGAAATTTGGATATAACTAAGTTTGTACTTTGAATTTTAAAGATTTTAGCAAGTCTTTAGTTAGCTACTTTAACTTGTTGAAATCAACAATCGAGTCTTTCCATCGTATCTCGCAATTTCTAACGTTTTAGGTAATTCGTCAAAGAGGTCTTAGGGGCGAGTTCCGATGCCTCCTCTCCCATGGAACTCTTGTTGATACCATAGTGGCGTTCTAACCCTAATTCGATTGGGAGCCATTTACAAGCCACAATGGTACATGTATATTTGAACGTATATTCATCGGGCTGCTTTACGTGACTCCTAAGCATTGGTTTAATTGTGACGGTGGACGTCAAGGCACGATGAAAAAATTTCACTTTTGTCTTCACGATGTGCGAGTTTACGGAGATGACTCTGTGCAGCGTCTAATTTGAACAACGCTTGGTACACCAACAACCACGTAATTTCGAACAAATCTATTACACTTGCATATAAAAAATATTTTTGCTATTTTTCACAATCCCAAATCTGAGTACGAACACTGAAGCTTTGATACCATGATAAAACTAACTAAAAGCACTCATATATTTCACACTAAGGTGTGTGTGACGATACACACACTAACTACATTCATATTACTCTATTAAATAAAGTTTCTAAGATCCAACTTATTCTAATTTAGCGAGAGGGGTTGAGAGAATTTCTCAACCATCACAAACCAACTTCTCAAATAGGATGTAAGCATTAATTCTAACACATGCAAATAAGACAAGAACTTGATAACATAGTTTGTCCAATTTGAGCTACGTCTATCGAGCCTTGCTCAATAGTAGGGGATCCCTTCATTCATCAATCGGAAAGAAGAAGAAAAATTGCAAGTAAAAAATTACATAAAGCACCCTTGTACCTCCAAGTTGGAAAGTGACGAAAAATGGAGACCCTCTGTTGCAAAAATGGACCAGCACCATCGATTCTTGTTGCCGAAAGGTGTAAAAATCCATATAAAAATTTTTCCAATTTCGACCCATGGACAATCTCGAGCGCTCGAAATGTCATGGGCGAGATCATGGTTCCATTGCCTCCCTAAATGGATCGAGATTCCACTACCCTCGAAGCGCATGCTCACTCTTGTACCTACTCTACACAGGGCGCCTCTGTAGAAATTATGGGTTTTATATTATTTTTCGGTGGAGTTACGACGGTGGTTGATGGCATAACGGTGAAGTGGTTTTGAATTTCTAAAGGGAAGTCGAGGGATCAATCTCGACCCTCTTTCTTTGGTCTACATTGTAATGGGTATATAATTAGAGGTGGGGAGAGTCCACGGCGTCGACTCGTCTCTCTCATCCTCACTGCGTCGTTTCGTGCTATTACCATGTGGTTGCGGGGGGCACGGGGGGTCATGGCCGGACCCCTATATTTAATACTTATGCATGTTATGTGGTTTAAGGAGGGCGGGGGGTCATGGCCCGCACCCTTTTTTTTTATATTTTTTTGTTTATAAAATAACCAACCATTCATTTTAAAATACTTGAATTTTGGGCGGTAGTGGGCAAACTATCAATCCCACAAATTTTCCAAAATATTGTTGGAGCTTATCAAAATCCGACCACCGAAAAATTGAAAAATTGTTGCCTCCTTAACTTGCCACATAACCAAGTCAACCAAAATATTTGACCAGCTCTAACTTTCACATAAAACTCGGTTTGATGATTAGATTCACCTTTCATTGCAATCAGAATGACGAGATCTTCAATTTGAAATTGATTTTTTCCACATTTATGGCACTTTTAACTTTGAGCCTTTCCCTTGCCACTAGTGTATGTAGATCCACACTGGATCAAATCCCTCCCCATGGAGGAGCCTTTGGACCGCCAAAGCCTTCTCCATCAATTGGAAAGTGAGGGAATTTCTCACTCACTTTCTTTTTTCTAGCCATTTAGCCTTTCTTGGGTGCATCCCTTTGAAACCAACATGAAGATATTCCACATCTCCTCGTCGTGAAGTCCTAGTTCTTCGTCGAGGATGATATCATCTAGAATTTTGTTGAGATATTTTGGTGCAAAGACATGTACGCTAGAGACGGTTCCCTTCTCTTCAATGTCCATAATCAATGGTGGCTCATAGAGCTTTAGATTTTTTTACATTCATGGTGAGCACATTTGCATGTATGGAAGAAAATGAGTACGGAAAAGCATTATTCCCAATCTTCTCTAATATGGTAAATGGAGCATATCGAATTGGTTTACAATTTCTTTCCTTCTCCCTTCATTCGATCCTTGATGATATGGAACCATACCTCATCCCCAACTTTGGAATTGTCAGGTCAACTTCGTGTTTATCATGTCGAGCCTTATATTGAGCGCACTCTTTTCCAATTTCCCTGAACTACTTGGTGAATTGTGCGTATCATTTGGATGAACCACGTGCTTTGTCCCCTATCATCGCGTCCACTAGCATCTTCATCCCTTCCAAAGATCATGTCAAAAGGATCCTTTGGTAGGTAACCAAATCATGTCTCAAATAGTGAGTGCTACGTGGGAAGAATGCACTACTTGGTTGTAGGCATGCTGCACATAAGAAAGGTGCCCATCCCACAACTTGGATGTTTGCTACAATAACCTCGTAACAAGTGTACCATGGTACCGTTGACAACCTACTTACTACGCGTCGGTCACTGTGGATGAAATGTCATACTTCTCTTCAACTGTGGTGTCCATCATTCACCACAATGCGGTCCCAAAGCTCTCCAAGAAAGCGAGAGTCTTTATCCGACACAATCGATGTGGGTAACCCCAGATCCGACCCAAACAAACTAAAGAAAAAGACAAGTTGTACACTCTATAGTGACTCTACATTTTAGAAGGCATTCATATGGACATTTTTTTCTAAAATTATCCACGACGATATACAAATAGTTGTGACCCTTCCTATACATAGAAAAACCTCCTACAAATTCCATCAACGCACTTTCCCATGGACGCTGCTCGGAATAGTGAAGCGAGTGTGTAGAGCCCGAGTTTTCCATTAGAGGGCTTGGAAAACATAACACATCACACATCCATTTACATATCGAGTTACAATGTTTTTCATATGAGGCAAAAAGAAAAAGCCTTTGTAAATGACATAAGTTTTTTTTGACACCAAAGTGATCCGATACAAGAGAGGTGTGTGCCTCGGCAGTTACATGTACCATTTCTAACATGTGGGTATGCAAAGTTTTCCAAGGTGATACAACAACTTCCCACAGAAAATGATAGATGTCTATGTGATCCATGAGTTAGTTTTGCATATATTTCCTTAAAGTCATCACCATTATCATATTGTTCAACATAAATTTCAAAAAGCCAATGAAGCATTATGCAAAATAATAGAGGCAACAATAGGAGGGTGAAGAGAGCATCATACTACTTTGTTTGCTAGTTCCCTTCTTATACTTTATTACTAGGTGAAATTGTTGTTATCAACTATCCCACTTATGAAAAGGAACTATATACTTTGGTCTAAAGTGTGAAAAAAGTGGAAACACTACTTGATCGACAAGGAGACCATTATCCATACGGATGACCATCCCTTGTAATACCTTGATCACGGACCAAGGTTATAATAGGTGCACATTATTGTTGATTCTTTTGGAGGACAAAAGATCCCTCGATGGGGAGGAATGCCTCAAAGTGGCTTAGAGACACGGACATGAAAAAGAGGGCTTATGAAAGCTTGAATTCAAGGTGAGAGAAGGTGGAAAAATCGGCTTAGGATTGAAGAGCTCATCGCCCTCATCGCAACGGCATGAACGATGCATCAATCTGAGACTCATATAATAAGTTAAAGAAATTTGAATTTTTGCTAAGCAAGGGAAGTGAGAGCCCGCAACATTCCACATGGCGTCCCAGTAATCACGTGGTGCCCACATGCAATCCCTTAGTTGTTGACACATGGCATTCCTCCATTGGTCCTCAACTTTGTAGAAAAGACAAAACAAAAATATTAAATCACCCATATAAAAACAAAAATTAAAGCATAGCCATATGGTTATTACACCAAATCATCTTAAATATTAAAATACTTATTTAAATAACTATTTATATTTAAAAATTCAAATAAAAAATTTATTTTTAACAACATTTGGTTAAAAACAAAGCATGTTAAGAAAATATATGTGATGGTATTAATAAAAAGCCAACATTAACAAAGATTTATATGGTGGGTTGTTATGAGTATTAATACCATGGCACGATTATAACAAACTCAAACTTGTAGTAAAGAGGATAAGGCAGAAGGTTGGGTCGGGGCCGCATGGTGCGAACCCCGACCCACTATTATTATATTAATATAAGGCAATACGACCAAAATTGAGAGGCGAGATTTGATCCCCCAACCTCCCCTCAAACAATTGCCCCATTTATCGTTGCTAACATTGGTGCATTCATGGATTAAGTCTGCCCAAAAAACATTATAAAAATCCATTATTTCATGTAGCGTAGGGGAGAGAAAGTACATGAGAGGGAGCGCGAGTTCAAGGTGGACAAGTGGAACCACGAGCCACTCGGCTAGATATAGTGGAACCATGATTGAGCCTCATTTCCGGGAAAGGGGCCAAAATTTTTCCGGTGTCCAAATTGGACAAATTTTATATGATTTTATACCTCCCTGGTGACACAAACCTAATAATAGTGTTAGTTTATGCTTACGAAGTCTTGATTTTTAGGCCATTTTCCGGAATGGGATGACAATGTCAAATTTCAGCACGTGGGACGATCGATTTCTTGCCGTTCGACGTCAAGTTTTTTTATGGTACATTCATATCCGTCGATTGAGCAGCCCATTCATCACTCAATATCCGAGTTTAGGTATATGAAGTGTTGTTTCCATGTACTTCATTAATTTATTTATGTGGGATGTTTTTATGTTGTGTCAATTCTTGCTTGATGTATGATGCATAATCTTTATGTTTATTTTTTTTGTTGTTGACTCTCGCTTAATGTATGATGCAAAATATTTATGTTTATTTGATGTGGTATGTATCTATCATGGATGGAAATTTATGTTGTGAGATCCCTTTGTTGCCTTGATGGCGGGATACTCTTTGTCACCACGTGTGAGGGTTGTCATCATCGATAGGAAGTAGGTTATGAGTGAGAGTTCCTTGTAGTGGAATGTCTCGTGGAGAGGGCTTTGTCACTCATGTTGAGGTCCCCTTTTCCCTTGTATGAAAAGTAAACAATGTCCATGTACATCATCACTAGTTACAACATCGAATGAAAGCTTGACCAACACCATTATGACACACGAGGCTTGGAGACGTAGTCCACACTAGACAAACTCCGTTATTAAACGTCTTGCGTTTTTCTTGTGTAGTTGTTGAAATGTGTCCCTCATGATTATATTTGCATGCGTTCATTAATGATTTTGATAAAATGTAATTCTAACACATCAGACGAAGCATAAGGTCTTGGTTAAAAGGGTAGAAAAAAATTACCCGGATCATTTGGATATTTTGAATGTAGTGTTATTGAAACTTTGTAGGTTTCTTGTTGAAATTGAGTTTCTGACTTGGTTTCCTTAGTTTCTCGATTAAAATTGGACAATTTTTAGGTGAGGAAAATGGGTCAAGAGTTTCACTCGTACTCGAGAAAATACTTGGGTCATTTATAGAATCGCTCTTGTAATTTTCTCGACAAGTCAATTTTTTATTTCCAGTAAATGACTTGCCGAGTATTTCTTGGTTAAGGATTCCCTTTGGAGAGCCAAGTTATTGAAGGAGAATTCATCTTGTTGGATGTTTGTAATGAAGAATTGTATCCGAACATTGGGGGCTCCATATAGATAAATTCATGTACTTTTCTAATCGTATATTTCTTGAGCTATAATATTCCATGCTTGGGGTTCTTTTTATTTTTAACTTTCTTTTGAGTAGTAGTTTAACACTTTCGACCTTTGAAGTTTTTCAAAGGCCTCGTAATTTCTTTTTTATAGAAAAGGATTGTTTTAAATGTGTAGTGTAACCAACATGTCATCTTTAAATTAGACAAACATTGTACTTGTAATACCCCCAACCATTTACCCAGTTGGACCAAATCATAGAATTAGTAGACTAATAAATAAATTAATAAATAAAGCAAGCATTGGCCCATGGTTTTCCCTTTTGGGTTGTTTTGACCCTAGGTATTTACTTACGATTTCTTCCAAGAAGCCTACTATAAAAAGGAGGAGGAGGATCAGAGCAACTCATGGATTTTAATATTTTCTTCATTGATATTCGAAAGCTCAAAGGAGTTTTCAAGTGAGTATTTTTAGGTGATATCCTCAAGCTTGCTTGATGAGATTTGATCTCACCCTAGTAAACAAACCCAACTTCGGGTGGTTTCTATGATCACCCTATCTGTTGCATTCATTCCATATTTTGTTTTGAAGGGGGTTTTCGTCTATTTTTTACTTTACACTTTATAAGTGTGGATTTGAATTTTCACTGCCAATTTTATTATAATTATTTGCACTTCCCGGATTAGCAAAGGAAGGAAGGAAAGCCTGAGGATATATTGCAGACAAACTATTGCAACACCACCATGATGCTAAGCTAAGGGTTATTAATTGGCATTATGATGTAATTGACCCATCTACGTTGTTGGTCAAACTGCTTGTATTACATGGGCTAAATTCCTTAATAAATGATATTTGGTGGATTTCCTTAGGGATTTTTTAAATATGGTGATTGGAACTTAATTATGTGTAATGGAGTATTATGTGTATATGTTATCACGAGGGTTTTTATAATAAGAATATTACTTTACTTATGTTATATTTTTTACTATTATTACGGTGATGCACTATATATTTCTTAAAGGATATTACATTGGTATCAAAGCTTCATCTTGTGCGGTTGTAGGGATGCCAAGGGAAGGAGAATGGGTATTACTTGTCAATTGGGAAGGAAAAAAAGGCTAGGGATTGAGCGACAAACGAGAGGGGAAGAAAAGACTAATGGGTGATCATGAAAATACCAAACTTGAAGATGACTTACAAATGATATTTGACACTCAAAACACGATCATGGAAACTCCTTAAAGTATAGATTGGGCAACCCTAATGTGCAAAGAAATAATGGGGAAGGAGGATCCCATTCGAGATGGGGATGGTCCCGTTTGGAGGAGTATATCAATGTTCATGCAGCAGTCCATCACATGAACATGTCAACGCTCGGAAGCAACCCTTTTAGCCAGCTGACCATGCCTCCATTTTTGGATGACTCCTCCCGGGGGAGCAAGACTTTCCCTTCACCAATTGCAAAAATGGTTATCGCATGGATGACGGAGTATGATACGTTGCCTCCCAACAAGAAAGCAACCACTGAGCCTTAATGAATTTTACTACATGAGGAGAAAACAAAAAATGACAAAGCAAAAAACATATGGGGGCCATGAATAAAATGTAGATTTGCGAAAAGCTGTGAGAAAGGTAATCTCTTCCTTATTTTGATGGATCGTCGAATTGTTCTGCATGATCATGGGGTATAGAAAAGCTGGATACATATTTCAGCTCAATCCCATGCGGGAGAAGGATGCCATCAAAATACGCCACACTTCATCTTGATGGAGAAGCACGTGAATGGTGGCAACATGGTATGACCACTCTGGGACATGCCAACATCATCTCTATATAGAATTCACACGAGAGGTTAATAGAAATATTTGATAGGAAGGATCTGAGATGTACTGAGAGACTAACCTGGCTCCGACAAATAGGGAAGCCTTGAATCTTATGTTGCATAATTCCAGAGAGGCTTGCAGTAATGGTCGGCGCACCTCTCCATGACCCGGTTGGTCATGTTATTTATAGAAGGGTTGTCAAAACCCCTACGAGGTTAGGTTAGGGCCTACCAACTGCAACCTTGCAAGATGAAATTAACCATGCAAGGGATATGCGGGATGTAGTACCCAAGTATAGATTCCTACCCAAATTTTCTATTCCTTAGAAAAGGGAAGGTGATGCAGAGGGGCATTAGATTCGGGAAAATACTTTGTATTTTTATTAAACCTAGGGGGGTCTTATGTTTTTGAGAAAATATTGATTTTATGTAATTATTAAAGGGTTTTTTGAGTGATTAAATGATATTTTTTAATTAATTATTGTGAGGATTTGTTAATGTTCCCAAATGATTGGAGAACATGAGGGAAATTAGATTTTATATATTTAAGAATTAATTATGAAGCCAAAGTTAGATTTGGTTTCAAGATTTTAGGGATGAAATCTAGATTGTAGGGGTGTTGAGATATTTGAGGACTTTGTTGAGTTATTAAAGGGATTTGAACCTAAATTGGTTCATCCAAATTTGTATAAATGTAATAAGCCTAAAAGGAAAAATGTGGGAAGAATAGAGAGAGGTGAGGTTTAGACAACATAGTTTGTAAGCCTACGGGCTTTTTTGTAAAAGGGCCATTGATTTGAAAAAATCGGGCATGGACCAAGAAGGGTTTTTACGTAATTGATTACATTTGTTTTTCATATCGACGAGGAATTTTTTGTTTAAAATTTTGGTGAAAAGCATATTTCTTCTTGATTAGATTCTGCATAAGAAATGGTTGAATTTCGAGGGTTTATGTATATGATACGAGTTTATGCATACGATGAGTTTCGAGTCTATACATATGATAAAATTGGTAATATATGAAGCTGCATATTTGGAAAGCATCGACTTTAATTAATGTCGATTTATGCTTGGAAGTAAATTAAAAGCGAAGTTTTTTTAAATGAGACCATGGTAGAACTTGTTTCTCATTTTGCGAGGATTGAACTGTCGATGGAAAAGTCTTTGTGCGTTAATATTATTGATCGAGTCAAAGAATTTGAAGGAATAATGATTAATTTAAGAGTAATATTCAAATGCTTAAGAAATTGTCGATGGAAGATTAAGATCGATTACCATTTCACATTGTTGACCGACGATTTGTCAACTGGGTTTGAAGAGTTAAATTCAGCATGGTAATGAGTAGCCGAATTATATGGAAGCCGAGAGATTGAACCATGGTCTCATCGAGGTTCATTCCTTTAGTATTTTATTGTTTTATATATTCGCATATGATTTAAGTGTATTGGAATGCGGAGACAACCAATAAGTAAGAGGTAAAATAGAGTCGATTTGAATTCATAACACTATGAATAAGAGTAGCAACACATAGAATCTAAGAGGTGTGTGTAGAAGATCGAAACATTGTGATGGAGTGGATTCGATATATAGTCACTCGTTAATGAAAATAGTGAATTATGAATTGAATGGAATTCTATAAGTGCCGAGAGTAATAAATCGAAGGAACAACAATTATGCGTATCAAGGATGCATAATTGATGACATAACGAAAGAAACTATAATACATTTGTAGAGGTTACTGTAATGAAGGTTTGAAGACGAGAATTAAAATCGAGAGCGAGAGGAGCGTAAGCATAAAAGCTGGAATGCAATTCAATTAGAAGGCGAATCATCAAATGAATCGATGCCATCGTAGAACTATGTGGGGTTTTCCTACGGTTTCGTGAGGACGATAGGAGGTGCGGAAGAATAATTACGTAGTAATGTTGAGTGAGGAATCGAGAATAAAATTAAAATCGATGCGAGTTGGGATATAAAAGGCGGATCATGGAGAATGAATTGAATGGAGGGCTCAAAGGTTTCTTCAAAACTACGTGCAATTGAAGAATTAAATTCTAACGTTGGCAAGCGATGGAGAAGGTAAAGTTAATTGCGTGGGCCAATTGTTGTTTCATGTTGACATTTGATTTTTAATAAAAGTACGAGTTTATGTAATTTTCCATAGCTTAAAATGAATGAGTGAATGTGTTGGTCAAGCTTGAATAAGGTGAAGGCACATATATAATTGGTAGTTGGAACCTTGGGTTTTGACCAATGTTTAAGGATTAGTTCCATGAACATTTTAAAAGAGAGAATATTGATATGAATTGGGTCTTGACATTTATGTATGTGTTGGTTGAAGAATGTATATTGAGTTATATATCAAATTTGAAATATTTAATTGATGAACTCATGGGATGCGGGTTGGACTATGGTTTAACCATAGATTTGAAACAAGTAAAACTTCCGCATTTAAATGAAATCTGATTGTGTATGGTTTCATAACCATAGGATCAAAGTGAAAGAGAAATTCCACTTATGCAATGGTTTTATAACCATAGTGAATGATTTTTTAAAAAGAACTTTCGCATGAAAGAATTGAATTTTTGGTTGTATTGATAGTATGGTTTTCATAAGCCATCGGATGTGAGATTAAAAAAACTACGCATGTATATTTGAGAAATTGCCGGACTTAGAGTCATATTTGAGGGTAAATATTTGGGATGCATTTTATATGCATAACTTGAGAGTGAAAATGTGGGTATATAGCGAGGGTAGCCTACTATCAAGTGGTATCGGAGTGGAATAGCTACGTGTGAAGGTTCAATTTTTTATTAATTGCATGTGTGATAGAATAAATATTAGATTTTTGAAAGCGATGAAGATTGCGTGCACGGAGATGCAGTGCGGGTAAGAGGTGAAGCAAGATCAACGGTGATCTTGAAGGGTGAGTTGAAAAAAATGATATTTAACTTCGGGTTTGAAGGTTGTTTGCGAGAGATTCAAGTTACGAAAGCAAGTTGAAGAAAAATCTCTGAAAAAGAAAGCAGATCACGAGATTTGAGAGCAAATGATGATGAAGGAGTCCGACAAGGTATTCTAAGAGAATGTTGTAGAACACGAAGAGATTCAACGGGAGGTTGAATGGATAGGACAATTGTGTTCTCAAAGAGTTGTAGATGAGATAAAGCTGAAGGAAGCAGTGAGAAGAAATAGTCAAAAGGTTGCATGAGTATAAAGGACCAGGTACTTTCCCAAAGACACGATCTGGAGGAAAGGATTGGTGAGGTAAGTGGCAATAGGAGACTTGTTGTTGCAGAGGCTTAATGCAACTCATGGGTGAGAAACTCATGGCGAAGAAGATGACTACTGAAAGTCATAAAGGAGAGAGCGAGAGGGTTCATATAGAGACCACATCATAAAGAAGGAGAAAGAAGATGCCAAGACAAATGGCATGAAGGCAGCGATTAGGCGATGCAAAATATGACATAAAAGCTAGGCGAGATTAGGGGAAAAATTTAATAAAGCGAATATGAGGATAGAGGAAAGCCGGAGAGTTGGTTGGATCATGAAGAAGAGAGTAAAGTGGCGAGAGGCTACAACGTGAAAGAGATCGGCGGATGAGACATGCGAGCTTTGTAGAAAAGATAGAAAGCTTGAATAGAGGATGGAGGTACGGTTAGGGATGTGCGAACTCAAAGCGGTGAGTTGAAAGTGGAAGTTTCCATTAGTGAAACTGAAGAGAAATTATTGATGATTTCTGATCCAAGTGGATATTGGTGGCCACCCACCTATTCCACTCGCCCCCCCCACCATTGTCTCTTTCAGTTTTTCAGTTTTGGCATAACTTACTATTTTTAGCAGTTTTTCGGGTCTTGAACTTCCGGAGCCGTTTTGAGGCCCTAAACGACATTTTTTGGGTATCAAAGCGCCAACGAACTTAATCATCAGATTTTTCCTGAAATCTGTAGTCCTCGGATAGAGATTTCTAATGATGTATCATGTGCGTCAAACGGAGATAGTATGCCAAAGTTACATCCCTGGGAAGTTGAAACACCAATTTACCCAAACGGGGCCCATAGTTTTGGCGCTTCATCTCTAGGGGTTAGGTTTTTGGGATGTTTAGGGTTCTCCATTGTTTCTCAATAATAAATAGGCCCTCAAGCCTCATTGTAATGCAGTTTAGAGGCACATAGCAGCACTATCTCTTCTCGGAGATAGCTACCGAGTGCCCTAGCTAGTTTTTATTTCCATTATGTCTGGAAGCAAATTTCGAGTTCTTTGATATTAATGAAATGAAGTGTTATTTCCTCTGCATCTCTGTATTTATGGTTATGTGTTGATCTCCGTTGCTGTCTCGCATAAATCCGGATCGGTGGTATCAAAGAGGTCTACTTTTCTCGATCCTTCTTTGCATGTCCCCAACGAGAGTCGGGGTATAAGGAGCTAGGGGCTTGATACGAGTGGAACCTTTGCAAGATCGGCCCTCGCAAAACCTAGACGGACGCCCATGCGGGACGAAAAGAAAGATGAGGGAGCGAGCGCGATCCTATCAAAATATTGCTCGAGGAGGCCCTCGAAAAACAAAGGAACGCGATGATGGATAGCTTTGATCGGATCCTTCAACGGCTTCCCACACTGGCGGCGCATTCGCATCCGGTGGCTCACTGCTGAGTTGCGACTCCTTTTAAGGTACAAGTAAATTTTGACATTCCCATATTTGAGGGTCAAATAGACACAGATGCCGTAGATAGATGGTTGAATCTATTAGAAGGATATTTCTACGTTCATGACTTTTCGGACCGGGAGAAGATTATTTTTTTGCACTCTCAAAAGCTACCCCCCATGTTAAGGGTAGTGGGAAACCTACTTTGTGAGAACAAGGACCCGGACGGAACCCTCTGCGTTCTCATTTTGTACCAACTTGGAATTCTTTCGGAGAGCCATGACAAGGAACAATACTATCCCGTGGGGAGCTATGAGGACAAGTACATACAATGGACCACGCCGCGACAACGAAAGGGATCAAGATGTCACGCAGTCGTGAATCTGTTCCATACCCTACGCACAAAGTTGGGTATCAAAGATTCGAGAAAACATTTGGTGCTAAAGTATCGCAGCTATCTGCACGGATACATTCGGGGAGGAAATGGAGTTCCTCGACATATCTCGCTTGGTACGGCATACTCGGTATCGCCGCAAGATTGAGCGAGAAATTCAAACGAGAAGAAGCGAGACTTTGGATCTCGCGAATCAAAGCAGAAGAGGTTGCTTCCAAACCCAGTAGAACATAGGGCGAGGCATGGCGTGCTAAAGACAACCCGTCAAAGCCACGAAAGAAAAGAAAAAACACCGTAAAGCCAAAGAAGGACACGGGAAAGTGGTGTGAGTTCCATAAGAGCTCCACTCACAACACGAAAGTGAGTGTCGGGCCAAGCAGTCGCTAGTGGTGAGATGAGGGCTTCGAGGTCGGATGCATGCTCCGACTCCGGATCGGGCAGCCCGGGAAAAGAGGGAATGGAAAAAGGAAACAGTTATTGATGCGAGCCCAACGCCCCTGTGCCACTACAAAGGTCCGAAGGAGGAGCAGGAAGATCCGGGAGGAGGAGGAACGTCTCTTCCTCCCCGGATGTGGGTAAGGGCTCCCCATGCGGTTCATTGTCGACAATGGGAGCCAAAAGAACCTCATTTCGGCGAACACCGTGAAGTGGTTGGGCTTGCCGACCACGGCTCACCCACATCCATACACAATCGGGTGAGCCACCAAGGATGAGATCTCCGCGTCGGTACCCGACGGTGCCGCCTTCCCTATAGCATCAAGCCCTTCACGGATGAGATATTATGTGACGTTGCTCCTATTGATGTTTCGATGTATTATTAGGACAACCATACTTGTGGAAGCGTCATGTTGTGTATGAGTCTCGACCTCGTGTTGTTATTATTACTTTGGGAAATAAGTTGTACAGGATACCCAAAGGTACCACCTCCTACGACTATCTCTTTGGATTCTTGCAAAACAATGCGATGAGCTCATTTCCCAAACTAGGAAATTGCATTTTCCTAATGATCCGCCCAGGGGGCAAGAAGAAGACTTGTGGTCACGACCTCCGAGACAGGGGCCCCCTCACGCACGCAACAACAAATGGATAAGGTCGTGGAGGAGTACGGGGACATTTTCACCTCACCCACGGGGGGTTCCTGCGCACCTTTGGGTCAAGCACCCGAATTGATCGGCCCCGAGTGCGCTGCTACCCAATGGGACGATCTATCAATGCTACGTTACGGAAAATGATGAAATCAGAGGCGGGATTCGGGGAGTTGTTTGCAAAAAAGGTCACATCGGACCAAGTTCATCGCTACTGCAGGGAACCCGATCGTGTTGGTACGAAGAAGGATGGGACGTGGAGACTACGCATTGACTATCGTGGTCGCGAACAAGATCCTCGTCCGGAATAGGTACCCAATCCCATGGATTGATGACCTTCTGGACCAACTCTGAGGTGCAAAATATTTCGGTAGATCGACGACAGTCCGAGGTGTCACCGAGTACCAATTGAACAGTCGGATGTGTGGAGAGAAACGCCTTCAAAGCTAAGGAAGGCCTTTTGAATGGATGGTCATGCGCTTTCGGGTTGAAAAAATGCTCCCGCAACCTTCATGAGGGATGATGGACGACATCTTGCGGCCATTCACCAACTCATTCGTAGTGGGGGTACTTGGATGACATTACGATCTTGACAAGACTTGGGAAAAGAGCACCTTCATCACATCCAAGCAAGTCCTCCAAACACTTGTGCAACACAGAGTTGTGTGCCAATTTGGAGAAGTGCACGTTTGGCATGACCAGGGGTTCAATATCCCGGGATACATTATTGATGAAAAGGGGGGGTGCATGTGGATCCAGCCAAGATCCAAGTCATTCGGGGTTAGCCCGGCCCCAACTACTATAACGAGCTTCGCGACTTTACGGGTCTTGCTAATTTCTACCGTAGATTCGTGTTGGGGATTCTCTCATGTCACTTGGCCCTTGAGTCAAGTCACAAAGGGAGGGAGCGAGAGAAAAATTATTTTGGTCGGAACCTCAAGCGAGAGGCATTCAAGGAATTGAAAAAATCGCCTGCGTGCGCCGGTATTCACCTTACCGGACTTGCATGGGACCATTTGAGATCGAGGCGGATGCCTCGAGCTATGATATTGGGGCGAGTTCTTACTCAACGGGGACATCCAGGTGGCATATCACGGTGAGACATTGTGCGAGGCGAGTTCGCAAGTATCCACCTATGAGCAAAAGAAATGTATTCCATTGTGCAAAGCGCTGTCGACAATGGAAGCATTACATTTTGGGGGAGGAAACAATCATCCACACGGACCACGGCACTACGCAGTTCATACGGACACAAGGGAAGTTGCGGAATGATCTCCATCGGAAGTGGTCCACATATGCACGCGGTTTCATTTGAACATCGAAATGCAAAGAAGGGGTAGCACCAATAATGCTGTAATGCTGCCTCGGCTGAGACTAACGATCGTGGCACTCACCACCGTGCTCAACTCTTGTGGGCACGAGACTTATGATTGGCCGCTTCTCACGCAGAGTGACACGAGTCGGCCACACTTACAAGGCACTCTTGGGGGGCACGCAAGTTCCAAATTTTCACCTCCAAGATGCACTTTTATGTCACAGGACACCTTTGTGTTCCTTCAAGCGAGCGTGCCAAGATGATATGGGAAGCACACCTACGGTCGAGTCGATTTGGGCATTTTCGGGGTCAGAAAAACTAGTAGCAATACTACGGAAGTATTTCTATTGGCCAAACACTCGAAAGGATGTCGAGGAAGCACATCGAGATCTGCTAGCTTGCTTGTGCCATTGCCAAACCGAGCCATCGACAAGCAATGCCTATATACTCCACTAGCTACCCTAGTCGGCACGTGAGGAATCCATCTCCATGCATTACATGTCGAACTTGCCCTCTCTAAGAATGGGGAGCTGTTGTGTTTTCGTGGTCGTTGACGGATTCTCGAAGATGGCCATTATGGCGGCATGTAAAAAGTATCACGAGCGGAAAAGCTCATGCTAAACTCTTCTTTGAACGAGTATGGGTGCACTTTGGGATCCCACGGTCTATCATATCGGGATCGAGGCAACGGAGTTCCTCGGCACATTTTGGTCCGGCCTCGCGGTCAATGATGGACGCAAATCTCACCAGAGTCCACGGCTTTCCATCCCCAAACGGAATGGCCGGGGACGCGAGTCGTCGACGAATGATTCTGCACGATGCAGCATGTACAATTCAAAGCATCCACGCACATGGGGACGAGCCTCCCTTGTGCTACAACATGAGTTATGGCAGGGCTCTCCATAGTTCAATTGGCCACTAGCCCCCTTTCGGGTGGGCTTGGGATTCCGACCACTATGTCCCATTGACGTAGCCATGCCATTTGCAGGGGCTGCTCGGAGCCGATTCGGCGCTTGCGTCCCGATGCTGAAGTTGACAAAACAAGTAGCTTCATCGAGCACATTCAACACATCCACCAACGGAGTTCATGATATGTTGGACGAGCCAATGCGAAGTACAAGCGACGCCATGATCGACATGGGTGCCCACAACTTCCGGTGGGCGAAAAAGTATGGGCTGCATTTGCGGAGAGGAGCGCCTCCTATGGACCTCACACTAAGCTTACGCCCTCTCCCAATACGGGCAGTCACACCATCACCAAGGTTGTAGGGAACAATGCGTTCAAGCTTAGTATTCCACCATTCCTTGGTACGCACCTAGTCTTCAATGTGGATCGCCTTCGTCCTTACTTCCACCTCTCTCTGGGACACTTCGGACATTGCGGAACAACTCACACTACGAGTTGACCCGGTTTGCATGGAACATGCCCACCACAGTTGCTATCATGGACATGCAAATTAAGAACACTCGCCAACGAGAGGATCCAAAGCATGTCGAGGTTGTCAAGTGACGACTCATGCACCAAGGAAAGTGGTTTCACCGGGGATCAAGTGGCTGACAATTTCCTCATCTCATGGAGGAGCAACGCACAATGAGGGACCATTACTTCCTAAGGGGGAGGAATGATCCGGGTGGATATTGGTGGCCACCCACCTATTCCTACTTCAGCCCCACCAGTGTCTCTTTCGGTTTTTCGATTTCGACATAACTTACTATTTTTACTGAGTTTTTTCGGGTCTACGAACTTGGGAGCAGTTTTGAGACCTAAATGACATTTTTGGGTATCAAAGTACAGACAGAGTGATCATCAATTCGTCTGAAAAACAGCTGTATTCCTCGGATAGAGCTTTCTAATGATGTATCATGTGCGTCAGACGGAGACTAGTATGCCAAAGTTACGTCACTAGGGAAGTTGAAACACCAATTTACCCAAACGGGGCCCATAGTTTTTGGCGCTTCATCTCCTAGGGTTGGGTTTTTCAGGATGTTTGGGGTTCTCCATTGTTTCTCAATAATAAATAGACCTCGAGGCCTCATTGTGATGTAGTTCGAAAACTTTCAGCAGCACATCATCCTCTCGAGAGATAGCTACCGATTGCCACCTAGCTAGTTTTTATTTCCATTGTATCATCGCAAGCAAATTTCAGTTCTTTGATATTAATGAAATGAAGTGTTATTTCCGCTGCATCTCTGTATTTATGGTTATGTGTTTATTCTTTTGCGTTCCTACATAAATCCGAATCATTTCCTAAACTATTGGTAGAATCTAGATCAGCTGGACAATGTAAAACCTTGTATTTTTGTAACTGATAATTGTGATGTGATTATTGGTTTTGCAGAAGAGGAGGATGAGAAATCTTGTGAAGTTGTCACAAGTATGGGAAAGTATCTTTCAGAAGATATATATTCTGGAGCAGAAAGAAATGAGGAAGAATTCCTTTTGAATGAGGGAAGCAATAATGCATTCATGTTTGAAGCTATTACAGCACAAGGAGAAGTTCTTGTGAATGAAGAAGAGGATCGATCGAAGAAGCTGAGTATATGAAACAACAATTGATCTTGTTGAAAATTTTGATTTACAAAGCGAAGGTTTGTGTGTGAATGCGAGGGGATGGTACATGATGATGATATACTTTAGCAATTCCACAAGGAAATTGCATTGCTAGAATACTTGTTGGAGCATTCGAGTATGTATAGGGAAGTGACCGGCGAGAAGGCGCTTCACTATAGTAAACGAGACGAGGAAAAAACATCATGGAGGCGAGATGATGTAGGGAGGAAGACTAGTTGTCGATCTTGAGAATTCTTCAAAGAATTTTTGAGGAAAAGAAGAATCAACATACCGATGTCTTGATAGAGGAGGAAGAGAAATTGAGAACAACATCGTGAAATGTTGGCGAGAGGAAGAAAAACCATGACGCCTTATGATTTTTTTGTTTTGACAAATTTTTTGTGAATACGAGTGTTGTTGCGAAGTCTTGGAGAGACATTTATATAGTTGAACGGTCAAATGAAGGAAGAGGGAGAAAAATGCAGGGAATTATCTAATCCATGGAGTGAAGAAATTAAGATTCTTGGAGATAATGCTCAATGATCATAATTTAGTACGGGAAGAGAAAACTCAATTTTCGAATTGGGAATTGAAAAATGCAAAGAGATGAAGAAAATAGAAGAAAGTACATAGCTTGTACACGGTCAGATGTAGAATTCGCGATAGGAGAAGACAAAGAAGTTTTTCGATTTCGAGAAAACAAGAGGACATGGATGATTGGGTGGCAAAAAGAAATCAACGATCTCAAGATTTATTGGACGGAGGAAATTGAATTAATCGGAAGAATCATGATGAAAGTGTCTCGGGAGGAAGACATAATCAAGAGGCAAACAGCGAGCGTGACAACAAAATGAAGACAAGGACGGATTGTGAAAGTGCGGCTAGTGGGAGCAAAGGCGGCATAAACTATGGAGACACGGAGAAAATCGGCAAAAAACAATAGAAATTGATGATAAGTTCAGAACAAAGTGTGGGGATCTAGGTGGACAAATAATTAAAACGCATGATCGGGGAGATCACTGATCATTTTAAACATTGGAGTGATGCGGGGGCATTAGAATTCGGGAAAATACTTTGTATTTTATTAAACCTAAGGGGGTCTTATGTTTTTGAGAAAATATTTATTTTATGTAATTATTAAAGGGTTTTTGGGTGATTAAATGATATTTTTAATTAATTACTTGTGAGTATTTATTAATGTTCCCAAATGATTGGAGAACATGAAATTAGATTTTAGATATTTAAGAATTAATTATGAAGCCTAATTTAGATTTGGTTTCAAGATTTTAGGGATTAAATCTAGATTGTAGGGGTGTTGAGATATTTGAGGACTTTGTTGAGTTATTGAAGGGATTTGAACCTAAATTCGTTCATCCAAATTTGTATAAATGTAATAATCCTAAAAGGAAAAAGGCAGGAAGAATAGAGAGAGAAGTGAGTTTTAGACAACAGAGTTTGTAAGCCTACCGACTTTTGTAAAAGGGCCATTTATTTGAAAATCTGGCCATGGAAAAATAGGGTTTTTTGTAATTGATTACATTTGTTTTATATCGATGAGGAATTTGTTTTTTAAAATTTGAGTGAAAATTATATTTCTTCTTGATTAGATTCTGCATAAGAAATGGTTGAATTTCTGAGTTTATGCATATGATCTGAGTTTATGCATACAATGAGTTTCTGAGTTTATACATATGATAAACTTGGTAATAGATGAAGCTCTACATATTTAGAAAGCATCGACTTTAGTTTGTACAGATTTATGCACGGAAGTAAATTAAAAAGCGAAGTTTTTTAAATGACACCATGGTAGAACTTGTTTCTCATTTTGCAAGATTGAAGGTCGATGGAAAGAAAAGTGTTGTGCGTTAAATATTATTGATCGGTCGAGAATTTGAAGGCATAATGCTTAATTGAAGAGTAAGATTCAAATTCTTAAGAAATGAGTCGATGGAAAGAGTAAGATCGATTCCCATTTCACATTGTTGACTGGCATTATAAATTTGGTTTCAAGAGTTAAATTCTGGCATGGTAATGAGTAGCCGAATTATATGGAAGCCGAAGGAATTGAACGATGGTATCATCGAGGTTCATTCCTTCAGTATTTTGTTGCTTTATATATTCTACATATGATTTAAGTGTATTGGAATGCAGAGACAACCAATAAGTAAGAGGTAAAACAGAGTCGATTTGAATTCATAAGACTATGAAGAAGAGTAGCAGCACATAGATCTGAGAGGTGCGCATAGAAGATTGAAACATCATGATGGAGTGGATTCGATATATAGCCACTAGTTGATGAATACAATGAATTATGAATTGAGTGGAATTCTATAAGTGCCGAGGAGTAATAAATCAGAAGGAAAAGTAATTATGTGTATCAAGGATGCATAATTGATGACGCAGAAGAAACTGTAATGCATTTGTAGTAGTTACGTAATGAAGGTTTGAAGCGGAGAATTAAAATCGAGAGTAGAGGAGCGTAAGCATAAAGTTTGGAATGCAATTGAATTAGAAGGAAGAATCATCAAATGAATCGATGCCATCATAAGAACAGTGAGGGTTTCCCTATGATTTGGTGAGGACGATAGAGAGCACGAGAAGAAGAATTTTGTGTAATGTTGAGTTGAGGAATCGAATCGAATTGAAATCGATGCGAGAGTTGGAAGTAAAAGGCAGATCATGGAGAATGAATTGAATGGAGGACGCAGAGGTTTCTTCAAAACTCTGTGCAATTGAAGAATTAAATTGTAGTGTTGGCAAGCGATGGAGAAGGTAAGTTAATTGCGTGGGCCAATTGTTGTTTCATGTTGACATTTGACTTTTAATAAAAGTCTGAGTTTATGTAATTTTCCATAGCTAAAAATGAATGCGTGAATGCGTTTTTCAAGCTTGAATAAGGTGAAGGCACATATATAATTGGTAGTTGGAACCTTGGTTTTTTACCAATGTCTAAGGATTAGTTCTGTGAACATTTAAAAGAGAGAATATTGATATGATCTGGGTCTTGACATATATGTATGTGTTGGTTGAAGAATGTATATTGAGTTATATATCAAAGTTGAAATATTTAATTGATGAACTCATGGGCTGGGTTGGACTATGGTTTAACCATATATTTGAAACAAGTAAAGCTTATGCTTTTAAATGAAATCTTATTGTGTATGGTTTCATAACCATAGGATCAAGGTGAAAGAGAACGTCCACTTATGCAATGGTTTTATAACCATAGTGAATGCTTTTTAAAAAGAAGTTCCACATGAAAGAATTGAATTTTGGGTTGTATTGAAGTATGGTTTTCATAAGCCATCATATGTGAGATTAAAAAGCTTCCGCATGTATATTTGTGAAGTTTCCCAGACTTAGAGTCATATTTGGGGCAAATATTCGGGATGCATTTTTATATGCATAGATTGAGAATGACAATGTGGGTATATAGCAGGGCAACCTGCTATTAGAAGGACGTCAAGCAACAAAAATGGGAGCCATTTGGTAAGGGGAAGCTTGATGATGAGACCAGGAAATATCTCAGAAGGAGAAGGATATGCTTCTCTTGTTAAGAACCTTGGGCACCGGGACATCGGTGTACTAAAGGGAAGGCCCACTATATGGAAGTATTTTCTGAAAGTGAAGATGAGGAAGAGAATCCAGAGTTCGATCAAGGGGAATCACAAGGCATGGGGGCAATACAAGAAGAAATCCAGGAAGGAGTCATTGCTTCTCTTACAGGGGTCCCAAGCTATCACACCCTCTAGGTTAGGGGCACCATACAAGGACAGAAGGTTATTGTGCTAATTGATGGTGGGGCCTCCCACAAATTCATTGATGCAGAATTCGTAGCCAGAAGGGTACTAGCTACTAAAGAATTTGAAGGATTTACATTTTTTATTCCTGGAAAAAAAGAGCACAACCGCATGTCATGCACTAAGATAGTTCCTAACATGAGCCTAGCAATGGGAAACTACATAGTTACAGATAAATTCTTTGTCGTAGACTACCCAGACTCTCATGTAGTATTGGGGGTACAATGGCTATATTATATCGAAACTCATACAGTAAACTACCAAGACTTGGAACTCGCATTCACAAGACCAGATGGTAAAAAGGTGAAGTTGAGAGGAATGCATGCGTATCCTCCCAAGGTTGTGACATCCAATCGGATGGAGGCAGACCTTCGACATGGAGATATTGTATGGGCAGTAGAGTCTCGAATCATGGAGAAGAAACTAGTAGAGCAACACAAGGAGTACTCCCCTAATATTATGGCACTATTGAAAAAATACCAGAAGGTCTTTGGAGATAAACCTCCAGGACGACCACCTAATAGGGGATTTAAGCACATCATCGAACTAGAGGAAGGGGTCGAAGCTATCATCACTACCCCTTACTAGCACCCCAAAGTGTACAAGGATGAGATAAAAAAGGAAATACAAGAATTGTTGGCATTAGGACACATTCAGCTGAGCTCGAGCCCTTTTTCTTTGTCCGTAGTCTTGGTCAAGAAAAAGGATGGGTCCTTGAGGATGTGTATAGATTACCGAGCACTGAATAAGAAGACCATAAAAAATTGATATAATATCCCCAGGATCGACGAATTGATGGATGAGTAAAAGGGAACTGAGTACTTCTCAAAAATTGACCATCGCTCAGGGTATCACCAGATCAGGGTTCGTGATCAAGAAATTTCGAAAACAAATTTTAGATGCCACTATGTACATTATGAGTTCCTAGTGGTGCCTTTTGGGTTGACCAATGCCCCTGCAGCATTCCAGTCATGCATGAACCATGCATTCAACAAGAAACTGCGTAAATTTGTTTTGTTCTTCTTCGATGACATCCTAATCTTTAGTGAAACGTGGAAAGAGCATCTGCAACACCTAGACAAGGTCTTGGGAATATTGGAGGTACAACAATTTCATGCCAAATCTCTAAATGTGAGTTTGGGATGACATAAATGCTATATCTGGGTCACATCATCAGGGGCCAGGGTGTTAAGGTCCACCAAGAGAAGATTGAAGCCATTCTCAATTGGCCAACTCCCAAAAATGTAACAGAGTTAAGGAGATTCTTGGATATTTGTACTTATTATAGAAGATTTGTAAAGGGGTATTCACAGCTAGAAGCCCCTCTTACTGACTTGACAAAAGGAGGAGCCTTTTTATGGACAAAAGCAACCCAGGAGGCTTTTGAAATAATGAAGGAAGTCATGAGTTCGTGTCCAGTTCTAGCATTGCCAGAATTCTCTCAACCCTTTTTATTGGAGTGTGACACTTTTGGGGAAGGAATCGGGGCTGTCCTAACACAAAACCATCATCCCATTGCTTTTGAGAGTAGAAATCTGCATGATTATGAACGCTCTTACTCCATTTATGACAAAGAAATGTTGGCTATTATGCATGCATTAGCCAAGTTTCATCCACATCTAGTGGGGAACCGGTTCAAAGTCAAAACTGATCATAATAGTCTCAGATACTTCCTTGATCAGAAGGAATTAAGTGAAATGAAGCAAAAATGGGTCAGTAAGATCCAAGCCTATTATTTTGAGATTGAATATGTCAAAGGTAAAAACAATGCAGTTGCAGATGCCTTGTCAAGGAGACCAGCTACCTTCTCTCTCATAGATATTGTGGATGACTGGAAGTCCCATCTTTTGGTGGAATACTAAAAAAATCAATCATCTTGTGAGATCCTTGATGGACAGACATCAGACATCCATTATAGAGTTGTCAATGATATTATCTATTATAAGGATTGAATCTATCTAGTACCCAAGTCTCAACTTAAGATAAAGATTTTAAAAGCAGCCCATGACTCCCCTTTAGCCGGACATCCAAGATTTCTGAAGACTTATAGGACCATCAGGGAGAGGTTCACATGGAAGGGACTCAAGAAGGACATTATCAAATATGTTAAGGAATGTGGTACATGTCAAAGTAATAAGGTTGAACATACACACCCGGTAGGTTTATTACAACCACTACCCATGCCGGAACAAAAATGGGAAAGTATATCCATGGATTTCATTACAGGGCTACCCTCCTCACAAGGAAAAGATTGTATTTTTGTGGTGGTGGATCGTCTCAGCAAGTACGCTCACTTCTTTGTAATCCCCTCCAAAAGTTCAGCATCTCAAATAGCAGAAATATTCTTCCAGGGGGTATTCTGTCTACATGGTTTGCCCAAAACCATTGTGAGTGACTGTGACAGAAGATTCATGGGAGGATTCTGGCAAGAGTTATTCAGGTTGGCTGGAACAAAACTCAACCATAGTACTAGTTATCACCCGCAGACATATGGACAGACATAAGCAGTGAATAAATGGGTGGAAGGTTACTTATGAGATTATGTCACAAGACAACAATGAGCATGGACCAAGTGGTTGTACTTAGGAGAATAATACTATAACACCACTTATCACATGTCCATAGGGATGTCACCTTTCTGAGCCTTATATGGATATGAGGAACTATCTTTTGTAGATACATTGTTTGGAGATAGTAGAGCACCATTGGCAAAGGATTGGATCTAGGGTTGTTAGGATATTCTGAGAGCCCTTAAAGACAATATGCAGATGGCATAGAATAAAAAAAAGTTATATGCAGATTTTTGAAGGATAGGGAGGAGTTTAGAAGTGGGAGATGTGGTTTATCTCTGGCTTCATCCGTATAGGCAGTTTACCTTGAAGCAGAATGAGGCAGAAAAATTAAAGCCATGATTTTATAGGCCTTATCGAGTTATCGAGAAAATAGGAGAAGTAGCATATGAGCTAGAGATTCTCACAGAGAGCAGAATTCATAACATCTTTCATGTCTCCTGTTTGAAGAAAGCATTAGGATCAAACATAAAATCATCACCAGAATTACCGCCACTAGATGAAGAGGGCCATCTTGAACTGGTTCCTGAGGAGATGTTGGAGGTTCGGGAAAGAAAGCTTCAAAGCAGAATCATCTTTGAATATTTGGTACGATGGAAAGATCTACCTATCGACGATGCCACTTGGGAATGAGAACACATATTACAGCATCCAACATTGAAATTGGTTGAGGGAAAATAATTTTCGGCAGGGGGAACTATGATATCCCAAACCATTTAACCGATTGGACCAAATCATAAAAGTAGTAGACTAAAAAATAAATTAATAAATAAAGTGGCATTGGCCCATGGTTTTTCCTTTTGGGTTGTTTTGACCCCATGTATTTTCCCATGTTCTTCCAAGCAGCCGACTATAAAAGGAGGAGGAGGATCGAGAGAAACTCATGGAATTTAATATTTTCTTCATTGATATTCTGAAAGCTCAGAGGATTTTTCAAGTGAGGATGTTCAGGTGAGTTCCTCAATCTTCCTTCGGTGAGATTCGATCTCACCCTAGTAAGCAAACCCAATTTCGGTCGTTTCTATGATCACCCTAGTTGGCCACATTCATTCCATATTTCTTTTGAAAGGGGTTTCTGTCTATTTTTACTTTACACTTTATGAGCGTGGATCTGAGATCTGCCCTGTCAGTTTTAGTATAATTATTTTCATTTCCAGATTGGCAAACGAAGGAAGAAATCACAGATCTATTGCAGCAAATTTTTGCAACACCACCACAACGCTAAGTCAAGGGTTATTAATTGGCATTATGATGTAATTGACCCATCTATATTATTGATCAAACTGCTTGTATTACATGGGACAAATTCCTTAATAAATGATATTTGGTGGATTTCCTTAGGGCTTTTTTAAATATGGTGATTGGAACTTAATTATGTGTAATGGAGTATTATGTGTATATGTTATCACGAGGGTTTTTTATAATAAGCAGATTACTTTGTTGTTATATTTTTACTATTATTATAGTAGTGGCATTATATATTTCTTAAAGGATATTACATTAATTTATTCATATTATTGTCATTGGTAATTTTTTGATGTTGTTGGGGATGCATGTAGCATTAGAGCTCTTTGTGGTTGTTGTTTTCTTTAGGAGTGTTTCCCATGATATGGTATAATGTATATGAGGGCATCAATTGATTTCAACACATGCAATGATTTGTGAGAGTAAGAACTAAGCCATCTAGTTTGAAGTTTTTCCTTGTCGTTTTGTTTCTTGACTCTTTCAAAAAAGATTAAGAGCGAGAAGGTATTAATGTGGAAAGACATATGTTGAAGTAGTTTTTTCCATGTTGCATTACTAATAGACTATTTGACATTACCATAATCAATCGTTGAAATGGGTTGGTTTTATATTGTAAAATTACATGTATTATTTCCTGAAAATTGTTGTGGAGATAAAATGTTATTTCATTAATCTATATATTCAACGTATGTAACATGAGGTTATGGGTTTTATTATACATTATAGATTTATAAAAAATGCCACAAGATATTTATAAGAGAATTTTCTTAAGAATTATGAATATCATTTCAATTTGGTGAGCAGTTGCTTTTGTTTAATGCATAATATTTAAATAGATGCCTGATTGGAGGCTTGAATGTGTGTTTTATCAGTTGTAAAATGTGGCAGATCTTTAAGTCTTTTACTCTGTTTATTTTATGTAACATGATGATTTTGGATTTTATTGTGTATGATAGAATTGCAAAAATGTTATGGGATATCCTTTTATTAATATCCTCTTAAGCATCATGAATAATATTTCTATTTCGTTTATGCCTCACCAGGCTGAAGATGTTATCATTTGAGTAGATGCTTGATTATTAATCTCAATGTGTGGTTTTGTAAATGTGTCTGACGACTTTTTGTTATGTTAACTTAGATGAATCATTTGTTTAGTATGGATGTGTCATGCACCATTTAAGACGATTAGCTCTCTTGACTCCACACATTAGATTTTGTTTATCTATATTTCCCATTCATAATATCAATGGATAAGTCAAAATATAAAATGAATATTTGCATTTGACTGTCATGCATTGGGTTCTCCACCAAGAGTTTATCAACCATGTATTAGAATGCCTAATTGAAGTTTGAACTTTATCTAGGTCAGCTAACAAGGAAGTTGAAATAATACTTACAACTTCTCATCAACTTGTCATGCTTTCACGTTTTATCTATTTCTTCTGGAGATTATGATTCACTGAGATATCATGCTCTATATTATGATTATTTATATTCCTCAACTATAATGCAAAGGTAAAAGTTTATCATGACACACATTATTTGTTTTGAGTACAAATATGTATGCCCTTTTATATATGTGTGAATTTATTCATCCCCGATAATGATCTTGACTGATTCTGTCAATCATAGTTGAAAAAATTGTGGAGTTGTTAGCTTGGTTAGGAGTCCGACTCTCTTCTAATAAGTTAAACTTCCAATGACCAAGAGATCTGCATGTACTTTCTAAGTTACTAGTCATATATTAGCCTACCAATAACTTGCATGGTAGTTCCTGCCTAGGATTCTAAATTGTGGGAAGATTGAATAATTCGTTGGTGTCATAAAAATTCCAAAAAAGGTATCTGAGTGGAACTCAGATACTCCAACCTTCCTGATTGTTTCAAAATTGTTGTCAATCATGAGAAAAAAATAGTCTATCATTGTAGCCCTAATAATATGGTATTGTCTCTATATTGTATTTATAGAACATCATGGGGAAAATATTTTTGAACCATGATTTTAGAATGGTATTGAATTTGGATTCGAATTGAATATAAGTAATTGTAGGGTAGACCACTCACAACCTAGGAGTTGTTGTTAGTATACGTGAATCCATTTAGAAGGTTATAGTGTTTATTGGTTTGACAAGATCCTATCAAGTTCAGATTAGGTGAAATTTGTGCTGACATCAATGAGTCTCTATTGCAGGTTCTATCTCACAATTCTATAAAAAAAGCAATGGAATATTGAATATGATGATTCTCAAGGAAATGAATTTCGAAAATTTCCATTGTAGGTTAGGCCCACATCGAAGTGTTATCAGGAGCATGATTTTGAAACTAGATACATGGTCATACCATGACAAAGAATAGATTACTGGTAATATGAACATTTTATGGAAGAACCACCTTTAAAAATTGTTTTTACATAGAAGTTGCAATTTTATTGATTTAATATTTAGGAGAAATCCTAGAGGAAGTAATGAATCAAATTTCAACTGAAGGCATTGTTAGTTTTTAATTGAGAAAAATGTAGGCATTTTCTGAGAGTAAATCCTTAGTGTGCACTAATTGGTAGAGAATCTAGTGTACATGTTGCAACATCAATAAATCAACATGATATGATGGAAATTATCTTAGGATTAAGACTGAAGTATGTGTTTTGATTGGGTTGTTGTGATTTTGATTTTTTATCATGTTAAATGAAATATATCACATTTATCATTCAAACCCTTTATAAGTGTAAAATATGGTCCGTTATGTTGACTCTTTATCTTATATAATTTTCCCTAGTAACAAATAACCTTTACCATTTCTTTGTATTTCAATTCTCTAGTGACAGGAACATGTTACTAGCCTGCAATGGGGTAGAGGGAAGTCATCATACCAAAGAGTGGTCATTTAATGTTGTGCATCTAGTGCAGGATGGATGATATCCTCATATGATAAACATACTCAAACATGTTGGATAATGTCCTGATATGCGAGTAGTGATATTGGTTCACCTTTACTCTTGTTTTTTGTTTTTCTTCAATTTTATCATCATAAAGGCAGGTGTTTTGCACTAATATTACTCCTCAAAATTGATCCTAATAATATCTCATTAATTTCATCAACCTAGTATTCGTTTGTTTTTTCAAGGCTATCAGAAAAGCATATGAAATAATAACGTCTTAGGCTATGGAAAGGTGTGCAATAATTTCTACTTGGATCATTATTGTAATTCAACTGTTGTAGAAATAATAACAACTAACAATTACTCTTACAGTTACAATTATGATGAAATAAACTATTCTAACTCACAATTTATCTTGATCTAGTTCTCAGTGAATCCGATGCATGAGGGAAAACTATTAATCACACAAATTCTATTAAATCTCTATTTCAAAATTAACTTCGTAGATTCATGCATTTCACATTTACATTTGTGTAACATTATTCAACCAATAACTTCAGAAAACACTTAACAAAATTCAAGATACAGAATTCAATCGATTACCTACGGTAAATGAAAAGGAAAATAAAAGATAGTATAAATAGTGAAAATTACTAAAAGGTAATCTGACTATCGATGATACATAATAAACAGTTAAACCTCCGGTGAATGGGCCCATGGTCTACAGAAGTACTTCCTAGAAAAACTCAATCCAAAATACTAAAGAAAAATCTCATTCAACTTCATTACTCAAAATGTTTTATAGAATAACCTCAAAAAGGCTTAACTCATATTGTTGTATATAATATATAGAAAAATAATAAATTGGAACATTAACAATAAGTGAACAAGAATTTTGTTTTTCCTTACTGCCTTATATATTACATTTTGAAAAGTGAATGTAGAGTTATCCACATAATCGAAAGATTCTCAGGATTTCTCCTTAAACCATAAATCTCCGTATAGTATCAATCAGTTTCCTATTGCCTTCGTTTTCTGACCACACCTAGACATCGAGCTATAACTTTCTATTAATATGACTTTTTCTCAATCAGTATCTCGCCCAGATATCGCAAGAAACAGAAGTCATTCCTTTAGGCTAATATGCATAGAGATTTACCCAAATTACAACCTTTTTGACATCGAAAAAAGTCACATTAACTATATCTTTTTCGACTTACTTTTATCCTTCTTTTCTCTTGAATTATTACAATTTGAGGATAAACTTTCCTAAAAATATAAAAATAATTAAGAAAATAAAGAGAGAAATTATACCTTTTTCGTGGCCTAACATCACCCCACAGCTTACCTATTTGCGTGTCCTCACTAAAAAATATGATTCACATGTAGCAAAGTTAAAGAGTAGGCTGGGTAAGATTTTTCGCCACAAGTCTGAAATCTGTTTTTACTCCTAAGAACCTTGAAGGATTTGTTCTCTGCACTTTCTGGGAGTTCATACTCAGCATTATGCCCATCTGGTGGATAGCGGATGACATGGAAGTGGTATCGACATCCAGTCCAAGTAGGTCCTTTAAAAAGAGCCATCTGATTATACTGCTTTATCTAGTTAGCTGCTGCTTGGAAGTTTCTGTACCCTAAAGGTTCTCATTTCTTAATCTCCTGAGAATATACCTTCGATCGCTTCCTTGCTACCTATAGGGCTTCTTCTTTGATGCATTAAAATTACTCATGTCCTAAAATAATAACATCCTTATGTGTGGGAGCCAACGCTCAAACTACTCTAGGTCATTGCATGAACCTTCTATATTTTATGAAAGTTTGCAAAGGGCTAATAGTTTCTCCTCTACCCCAAAGGTGTCACTCATTTTCTCTTATTTGGAATATGTTATAGGCTTTGTGTCACTTAATTTGATTCTTCTCAATGGATATGAAAGCTTGGAACTGTACATCCTCGATTAAAGAACTTGGGTTTCCATCCCTCTGTTCCTCTAAGAAAAAGTTGTGCATGTAGAGTTCACATAAGAGATATCTAACATTATCTTCCTATTCTTGAAAACACTTAATAAAATGATAAATAGAACTGAAATCAACAGGTTTCCCATCCCGTATGGCTTTTACTTTCAATAATAGGTATCTTTCAATGAAAAACATGGTACAAGTTTTGGCTGGAGACCAGGAAGACAATGCATCAGAATATACAGAACATATGTCCTTTATTTGTTCTAGTGCTATCTAAAGTTTCCCTTGAAATTTATTTGTTTTCTTATTCTCTTTTATAAATTTAGCATGGGTCTTGTCCTCAGTGATAATCAAGGATTTGAACTTTTGTAACAATTCTTGATGTTCTTCTTGGGGTACTACTTCTACTTGGTGTTGTTCCACAAGTTGTTTGTGCCTTTCCAGTTCATGATTTAGCATTTGAATAGTGGCCTCCTTGATAAAATCAGAGTAAGGAAGTACCACCTCAATTTGTGTAGCCCGGTTAATGGTCGTTAGTAGATCTATTTGGCTCATTGTTGGGGCAAACTAATTGCCTGCCATTTAATTTTTCAACCCAGGGGTTTTGTAAACTTGTGAAGCATGCGCGTACTATATGTGCTAGAAATTGTCTTTCAGTTTAGATCAATCTAACTATGAAATAACGGAAGCCAATTCGTCTAATCTATTTAATCAAATAATGAAAATGAAATTCAACTAACCTATGAAATCAATTAACGAAAATAAAGAAAACAAATTCAAAAGAAAATATAGCACGCGCAATCACACTTGCAGGAATTGAAATTTTAATCTAAGAAAGCATTTCAAAGCATGTCAATAAAAACAACTAAAGTACGTTCAATCACTCCAACATCCAATATGGAAGTATGATATAATCACCCTCTTGAGATTATTTACAAGCAACCGATTATAATTTAGTCTTTAAATATAGGAAAGAAATTAAAGCATGCAAAGGGAAAACTCAATAGTTGCATAGGTTAGACATTTGAGCACCCAATTGTGAAGTATGACAAGTCACCTTCTTGGCTTGATATTTAGGAACACCCAATTATACAATTGAATAAGGATTTTAATCTAGAAAACAATGTAAAAGCATGTAAAAGAAAAGTTCAATGATTGCATAGGTTAGACATTCGAGCACCCAATTGTGAAGTATGACAAGTCACCTTCTTGGCTTGATCTTTAGAAACACCCAATTATACAATGACTGAATATTTGATCGAGGAAAGTAAATAAGAGAACATGAAATGAAACTAAACAACTGTGAGCTCTATTGCCTCAAACTTAATCCAATTGGAAAATAGATGAATCTACCTTCTTGAGATGTTTAGGAAAGAAAATATTACACAGTCATTTTAAAAGTAATACTAAGAAAGCAAAAAAAAATTAATATATGAAAGCAAGTAAATCTCACACATTTTAGGTAGCTGATCTAAAAGTATGAGAGATGGTAAATCGAGATGTTCCATATGTAAGAAAAACCAAGTCAAAATGAAGGAACATTCATGAGTAAGGTGCCACAATCTATTTCTGTATTCAAAGCTAGAGCATAACTTCAATTTTACACATTATTTGATAGGTGAAAGCTTCCCCTATTTATACAAAAGATGAGAAGCTATCTCATTAATGAGATTCCATGAATATCTCCCTATATCTCTAGAGTCACAATCCAAATAGGAAGTGATAAGGCACATGTCTTCTTAGAGTTACAATACAAATAAGAAATGAGACACATATCCTTATGATCGCATGATCTTCTCCATCCAAATTCGAATTTGGCCTTAGGAGGCCACATAAGGGTCTTTTGGAAGCTTATTTTTTACCTACACTTGGCAACAAACTCATTCCACTTGTTAGGTATGAGTATGTGCATATTACTTTCTAGTTTTTAAACACAAATTCACTTAAAAATACTAGGAATTAATAAAGTTTGGAAAAACATAAATGTAACCCAATAGTGGTGATGGTAAGGTAAATGTAATGAAATGGAGGTGGAGGGAAGGTGATTATATGGAAATATAAGTGAAAATGTAATGGATTTAAATGAGACTTTCAAGGCCCAACATACCCCCCAACGGAAGCTATTGCATGTACTCATGCAATCTATTACATTAATTATTTTTTACCCTTTGAGCTTTGGATTAACTTTGCATGATACCATTTGATAACTTCATACTTCTGCAAAGTCTTTTAGTTGAATTGCAACATGGTTGGTTCTTGTGTTTCAACCATATTTTGTTGTTGCACTCAATTTTGATCTTTGAACTTTTCATAATGATAATTTGATTATTGTTCCAAAGTATATTATCATGGTTGGTTCTTCTGTGAAAACCATGATTTTGTTTGCATCCAATTATCTTTTAAGTACTTTTGAAAAACCATTGTATACTTATAATAATAATGTAATAGTTAATATATTTTGAAAGTATGTGGACTTTTTAATGTGATATGAATGTGGAAAAATGGGAATATGAATGTACCCCCACCCCCCCCCCCCCCCAAACTGATGGTATTGGCAATTTTATGAAATGAGGAAAAGAAGTGTTTTTTCCAAAAATTATCATTGTATCTTTTCAAGGATTTCTATGGTAAAAAGTTATAAAATGAAATACCTTAATTTACCCTTTGGAAATGGATAAGCTGCATGTGTGGTGGTTGCAAAATTCAGATCATAATCTTCTTCAAGTGGTTGTACACGTGTACAAGTTATGGATAAAAGAGTCAAGATGACTTTTTATTGGTTCTACTAAAACTGTTGAATTTGCTGCAAAATGATGTTGATTTTGTAGCTGCCTTCCGATTCTGCAGTTTCCTTCTAATTCTACAATTTCCATTTGATTCTGTAGCTGCACAATGGTGTTGATTCTACTGCTTCCCTCTGATTCTGCAACTGTCATCTAATTCTATAGCTGCCATCTGATTATGCAGCTGTAGAATGGTGTTGATCTGTTGTAGCTACATATCTTCTTCATTTTCACCAAAATGCTGAAAATGATAGTCTTCATGTCTTCAAGACTCATTGGCATAATTCCTGCTATGTGAATAGATGTTCTGATGTCGAACATAGCAAGAAATTCTTCACTTAGTGGCCATTAATGGATGCCATTAATCAAAACGAGAACTCTCACCATTGATGACAATGAGATTCAAGATTCCCAAACACATCTTACTAGATACGAATAATTTTGCTGCTGTCGAGTACCTAGAAGATCCGATGAACAAGGGACATTACTGTATTCCCATTGTTCGCCGACAAGAGGACTTGCCATTAAGGCATGCAATCCTCAAGGTGTTTTTGCAAGGATTTTAGACTCAAAGGACTATGGACTCAATAATTTTCATTGAAGCAAGGTTTATTTTAGAAATGAAAATGATAGGAGAAGGAAAATGGAAATGGAAGATGAAAATCGAAAATGACAATGGGAAATAAGCATGTATGTGAGATTCTTTCTTTTATTTGTGGGTTAGGAGTAGCCAAAAAGTAATGGAAAGTGTATGTGAATAAAGGAAAATGAATAAATGACTCTTGCTAGGAAAACAACTATGGCTTTCTTTGAATTGCTTGGCTGGATTTATAATTCAAAAGGGAGGAAAGGTAATGGTCTTGATGGATATGGACATGGACTTGTTCTTATGTTTCTCATGAAATTGGTCCTTTGAAGACCAATTGTAAGCGCAATTGGTTTCCTTCAATGATCATTCAATCATCCCAAACCTGCAAAAAAAAATGACATAAAGAACATAAGTGTGTTAAAAAAGAAATGGCCAATTCCTCTTTGATTCTTACACAAAAATTTGAATGTCAAATGAAACATATTAAGGAAAATCAAAAGTGTTATATTCAGTCCAATTCATGATATTGATAACAATCCATTTTTAAGAAATAACCATGAAAAATAAATCAACTCCCTGTTGTCGGATGACTTCATGTAATGTGCTCAGTAATATGATTGGCATCAAAAAGATTCAGTGTGTTTGCAAGTTAAAGCTTCATAGAAAAATACACAACAATGATATTATAATTTTTAATGCCAAATGTTCAAAAACCAAATAACCTTCCGATTTTTCTGCAAGCCACTGTCAAATTGAATCATCATCTATGCTCCAAATATATATATTTTCTATTTTCTATTTATTTATTTTTTCTTTTTTATTTTATTTATTTATTTATTTATTTATTTGAAAAAAAACATTTTGATAAATTATACAAGCAAGTCCTATCACCAAAGTCCAAAAAGAAAACAAACAAGCGTCATTTTCTTGCTTCTTATGGATCAAAAATATGGTATGGATCTGCCTGTGCCTGCTTCTGCTCTTACACAACCATATAAGAAGCACTATTTTCATAGCCCACAATTGGGAAAAAGCAAAACAATGTTTTATTCAAGCTACTATGTAATCTCAATCCATTGAAAACTACTACCTAATCTCACTCTATTCAAGAAAAACTCAAAAACTGGGTTAAGGTGCTCATCGATAGTGGTGTATTTCACATCAAGGTATAGCTGACTATTCTCCACTCCATTAGCTCCAATTTAAAAAAAATTTGATCCGCTTTAAGAAAAATAGAGTGAATGATTGCTATAATCGTGTGTCATGTGGAAATAGACTTTGATTTCAATTCGAATTCTTCTTCCTAGAGAATGTTGTTTTGAAATGTTCATTGTTTTTTTTTAACTATTTCTCCATGCAATCAACAAAATGGAGCTCCGAAGAACCATGTATTTCTCCCAAATTTTTGTAAAATCTAGAAAATCGCTCGATTTTTCCCTAATTTCCCCCATTCTCGAAAAAACCCATGTTTTAGTTTTTCCTAATTCACCTTGGTTTGATTAGAAAATGCATTTTAAAATTGGGTGTCAAAATAGTTACGCTTTCTGGAAATTACGTTTTCTGCAAAAAAAATAAAATTGATGTGGTCCCTCGGGAATGAAATTATTTGCTATGGTTAAATTTTTTATTTACAGGTTTTGATGTGACTTGATTTTGGGCTCCAGCTACAAACACCATGCTTGGATTCAAAAATATCCCATGCCATTTTTCATCATTGAAGATCTCCCAGAAAATCGTGGAGAAGGCACCCAAAATAGTTTGATACGAGGCAAAAATTCCGTCTATTTGGTAGCCAGAAATTCATTTGATCGTGTATTCTGAAAAAATTCTTCACTTAATCTCGTATTTGCATCCATCAGAAAATCCAGTATATCAAAAATGAGTTTCTGGTTGTTTGGACGAGATTGGATTTGTGAACATGTTGAAGATCATCAAATGTATGGCCAGACTTGTTTCAAAGGAGTGGTTCAAAAATAAGTCTTCGAATAAAAGGAAAAACATATATTTTATTATTAGGTTATTTAAAGAAATGCAAAGATATCCTCTACTATTTCCTTGCTATTGTTGATTGCAAGTTATTAATTTTTCGGGCAATTTTGAGTATGCAATTGATTAGCAAGCCTAGATGTGGTGTATCTGATGGAAACACAAATAGTATTGATATCCAATGCAATTTCAGAGGGAAAATAAAAAATAAAGGTGTCAATACGTGCAGAGTAATTCTTGGAGGAACTTACAAATTGAGAATGGTGTCTGCTTCTTTAGTGAGGAAGACTGAATATGGAAAAGAGAAGGAGAAGGTTCCTTTTTTATTGCAGTGCATGGGCCTTTGCTTTGATTCAATTTTTTTCAAAGGATGAGATATTTGTAGTCCCTACATTCAAACTTCCCTCTTTAACATTAGAAGCACCAGGGCAAGGGCACAACTATAAGCCATGAAATATATTTATTTATTATTATTTTTAAATGTTTTAGTTTTGTTTAAAAAAATTATATATACTACATTCTTAAAAAATTAAAGTATATACATATATATTTCATTTAAACAAAACAATTTATTAATAAGAAAATGAATTTGAGAAGTTTGTTTGTTTTTTTGTTTGTTTGTTTTTAAAGTTTATTGAAAAATAAAATCAAATGGTGTAAACAAAAGTTTAGCTGCAGAATTTCATTCTGTAGCCAAATTATTTTTTTAGATTTTATGATATATTAACAAAAAAATTTCTTTTCTTGATCCTCCAGGTCACACAAAGTGCAGAAGGAGAGTATACTCGAGATTTTTTTAATTTTGTTACCATAGTCAAGATTTTATCAATCGATTCCTCTGTAAATTTTGTAAAAATAAAATGAAAAATGATTGATCTCATACCTTAAACTATCACTCGCCATCTTCACTTGTGTTTCTTGTTCTCAATCATTTGTTTTATTGCAAATATTTCCTGCCAAGGGTTAGTAGATGGGTGTTTCTTACTACACCACAAACCATCAAATTTATCCTAAAAATGATAAAAAAAAATTATTTGTATTTTTCCTATCTATCTGAAAACTATTTTTTTTTAAGAATATTCATGCTTCCAATGAAGCCATTTACGGATTAGAATTTTTGAAATTCTCATATCCAAACTTGAAAAATGTACCTGATTGTTTGTAAGGATATGAAAAATTGTCTTTGTCTTTCGATTTTATGCAAGGATCTCTTGAAGAATAGATGAATGTTGTGGAGAAATCTCTTTTTGATACTATTCAATGTAGTCTTTGGGCCACATTCTAGACCCTTTGTTCATAAACGGTTAGTAAAAATTAAAAAAAATAAAAATAAACTCTAGAATGAAAGCTAGTTCCTATGCACACTTCCCCGACAATGGCGCCAAAATGTTGGGGAAAAGTGATTGCCTATCATTTAATTTGTCAACCCAAGGGATTCGTAAACTTGTGAAGGATGTGTGCACTGTATGTGCTAGAAATTGTCTTTCAGTTTAGATCAATATAACTACAAAATAACGAAAACCAATTCATCTAATCTATGAAATAAAATAATGAAAATGAAATTCAACTAACCTATGAAATCAAGTAACAAAAATAAATAAAACAAGTTCAAAAGAAAATACAACACGCAAAATCGCACTTGTAGGAATTGAAATTTTAATCTAAGAAAGCATTTCAAAGCATGTAAAGAAAAACAACTAAGGTATGTTCAATCACTCCAGCATTCAATATGGAAGTATGATAGAATCACCCTCTTGAGATGATGTACAAGCAACCAATTATACTTTAGTCTTTAAATCTAGGAAAGCAATTAAAGCATGCAAAGGGAGAACTCAATAATTGCATAGGTTAGACATTCGAGCACCCAATTGTGAAGTATGACAAGTCACCTTCTTGTCCTGAACTTTAGGAACACCCAATTATACAATTGAATGAGGATATTAACCTAGAAAGAAATGTAAAAGCATGTAAAAGAAAATCTCAATGATTGCATAGGTTAGACATTCGAGCATCCAATTGTGAAGTATGACAAGTCACCTTCCTGGCCTGATCTTTAGGAACACCCAATTATACAGTGACTAAAGATTTGATCGAGAAAGTAAATAACAGAACATGAAAGGAAACTAAAAAACTGTGAGCTCTATTGCCTCAAACTTAATCCAATTGAAAATTAGATGAATCTACCTTCTTGAGATGTTTTAGGAAAGAAAATATTACACAGTCATTCTAAAACTAATACTAAGAAAACAAAAAAAAAAAAATCTATAAAAACAAGTAAATTTCACAAATTTTATGTAGCTGATCTAAAAGTATGAGAGATGGTAAATCGAGATGCTCCATATGTAAGCAAAACCAAGTCAAAATGAATAAAAATTCATGAGTGAGGTGCCACAATCTAATTTTCTATTCAAAGCTTGAGCATAACTCCAATTTTACACATGATTTGATAGGAGAAAGATTCCCCCATGATTTGATAGCATAAGGGTATTTTGGAAGCTTCGTTTTGACCTACACATGGCAAAAAAATCATTCCACTTGTTAGGTATAAGTCTGTGCATATTATTTTCTAATTTTTAACCACAAATTCACTTAAAAATACTAGGAATTAATAAAGTTTGGAAAAACAAAAATGTAACCCAATAGTGGTAATGGTAAGGTAAATGTAATGAAATGAAGGTGGAGTGAAGGTGATAATATTGAAATATAAGTGAAAATGTAATGGAAGTAAATGACAATTTCAAGGCCTAACACTCACCGCCTTAGCTGTAATCACAGAGAAATTAATATCTGTCTGAATTCCCATAGAACTAGATAGAATCTCATTAATTTGATTTTCTGCATAGGTAGTGGGGATTTCTTCAATATGGAACTCTATATATGTGATGGGGGTTTTCTTAGTCTTGACTTATGCATGAGTAATGAGGGCTTCCTCACTCCGGACTTCTACATGAGTAAAGAAATGCTCACTAGTTGTCACGGTTTGTATTTTCTTTCTGTTGTATTCTCTAAGTATTTTCCTGAGTTGTTCCATCTTCTTCCAAAATTTTAGGTTTTCTTCTTTCAATAAATTAATTCTCCATTTATCTTTCCTTGTTAACCCTTTTTTGGGTTCTACAATTGGTGTTGTAAATGAAGATGGAATCATAATAACATTAGGAGGAGATTTAATTTCTTCATCAATCACGATAGTAGCAATGGAGTTACCTTCAAAATTTTGGTCATCAGGAGTGGTTCCCTCTCTAGAAAAGTCTAGTTCATTTATCATTTTGGATGATTCTTCTATATGGTCTTAGCCATCCATGTTGGGCGAGGATGACAAGATTTATGTATTATGAGAATTAGGCGTAGAGGCTGAAATATTAACAGTTGGTTCAACCGCATTTGTACAACAATTTTCATTTTCTTCAGAAGAAAAGAAGGTTCCCATGTTTTCCAAAACCTGCGCTATCTCTACTTTTCTAATTTGCGGTGAGTCACCTTGTTGTTCCATTGGAGGTTCACTCTCTGGCGCATGCCCAACAGACTCTACCATTTTTTTTTCCTTGGATAGCCTTTCATAGCTTCTACGCTTATTTGGCCAAGAAACTAGAACAAAGGCTAACCTCTTCTCGACTTTAGATAAAATTTTCAAAGTTGGGCTTTTATTAACATTTTGTTCTCTCAACTGACTATTTTCTTTGTCAAGCTAGGTATTTTCCTCCTAAGGCCTTTCTTGTACAAGTGGTAGGTCATTCTATCCTAAAAAATTGTCTCAAATTGTTTTTGATAATGCTATTTCCCTACTGACTATTAGTTTAATTAAAAAATTGTGACTAAATACGGTACTTGGATCCTTAGCTTTATTTACTATAACAACAACCTCATGTAGAAGAAAATTTAAAAATAACGGAATATTTAGCACTATATTTTGTCTTAAAGATGCTAGTAGTTTGAGATGTTATGGTCTTACCACATCACGATGGCCATGAAATGTGATGTATCGCTGGATTACATCTACAAGCTCTTTCCACAGTTCTTTGAATGAGGTAGGATGGAAGCCTTTTCCTTTATGGAGAAATTCATCTCTAGGGTAAATGAACAATTCCATTACACTATGGAGTCCGACATGCCTATCCATCCACTTCTCTCCTTCTGTGGAGAGACCTGTGACTTTTTCTAGGACTATTTCATTCATTGGTATCTTCTTTCTTTTGATGATTGTGCTTTCATCTCTTAAATTTTGTAAAAATCCCAATGCCACAGCATTATTGAATCCTTGTAACTGGGTGAAATACCTGAGCCAACCCACCCTTTCCAGGATTTGTTGAGCTTGTTCAGTTACCCGTAGTGTAGCATGCTTGCTACGAATGGATTTAACTCCAATTGATGTTGATTTTGAAGGAATTGTTGCAACAAGCTATATAGAGAGCTAGTTTTGAAATATTTTCTACAAGCACTAAACACAGAGTTGTTTAAAACCAAAAGAATAGAATGAGAGACGTGACAAAATAACAGTGTTTAATATGTTTTTGTGTGATGAAAATTTCTATTTTCATTAATTTTTCGTAGTACAATCATGCACATGTTGTGCCTTACCTCCCCCATTAAAAAAAGGTCGACCAATAGCAGTAGAATTATGGGAATTAAATGATCATGTGGAAGTAGTCATTAATGAGAAACAAAATGGTCAAATGAGGCGCATCGAGGTAGAGGGGATAATTAATTGGCACATAGACGTGGATTGCTGACATATGATAATAATAATGGCAGACCATGTGTGAAAAAAAATTCCTTTTTAAGATAAATAACTATTGAGAAACATAAAAATAGATACCGATGATATTCCTTTATAGATAATCTGCATATTTCAGAGGTCCAAAAGTTTAGAGATGTGCTCATGTTATAGTGTGTATACGACCTTTAGCTGTTTTTGCAAAATAGGTGTAGATATTGATGATTGTGATTTCTTTATTAAAGAAAGAGTTGTAACAACATAATTATGATAAAGAAATTCAAGATTTATTCCAATACCACAGACATAGCCACTACTGCCAGTAGGCATCCACAACGTCGATAGGGTTGTCTTTTTAACCTATGGATGAGCCAGTATCCTATAGACGATATATCGTATTTATTGTTTTAAACCGTTTTTTCTCAAAAGGTAAATTTTTTGGTGTGGTGACCAGATAGAAATAATTCTACTCATCGGACCATAACAAAGTGAACAAATTGGGTCGTGATGAGAGCTCTTTTCCTTTTGACACTATTGTCAAAAATACCATAACCCTAGTTTGGTAGCCATAATGGGAATTCCAATTATGTTATTATCTTATGATCGTATTATGATGGCTCATGATGAGATCCCCTATCCTTGTGAGGAAATCTAGCTCTAAGTATCATTTTTTTTGAAATATTGATCTTTTTATTCATCAAAGGTGGCTCATTAACTCCTTAAGAGTTTATGGATGACGTAAGGAAAAAAAATTATGCCAACGAAAATATGTGTCAACCCTTTGTTATATTAAAATAAAATCGCCACTTAAAGATCTACACAAAAGAAAAAACTACTATGGTGGTGATAGATCATGAACAATTTATAATACTTTCAGAAAAATCTGAATATAAGCGAATATTTAAAATAGGATGTGCCAGAGGATAAAATAATGTTCCTCATAGGGTGATAGATAAGGAATTGTTTTTAATATCATTATAGAATAAATATCAATACCTTTTAAGTTCCTTTTCAAATATTGGTCTTAATTACATGAAAAACACATTGGCGTAAAGGGAACAAGAATCGTTCCAAAGGGAACAAAAATTGTGCCGAAAGGAACAACAGTTGTGAAAGAGAAGGGGAACAACAATTGTGCCCAAAGGAACATCAATTGTGAAAGAGAAAGGGAACATCAATTGTGTCCAAGGGAACAACGATTGTGCTGAAGGGAACAAAAAATGTTCCCAAAGGAACAACAATCGTGCCCAAGGCCTCTTTACCCCTTCCTTTTTATTATCAAGAGAGAAGAAAGAAAGAAAGAAAAAGAAAGAATGAAAATCAAGAAATTTAATTAAATCTTAAATAAAACATATGTGCATTGTATACAAAGTTTGATAAAGAAAATCAGATTTATGAAGATGAAGTTGTTGGGTTGTTACCCCAGTCAGTTGAGATCTGAAAAACAAGATCATTTCTTACCTCGTGATAAAAAGACTCCTTTGTGAGCGGTTGGTGGTAAAGGCATAGATGATTTCCACTTACTAGAAAAGAGGTATCAAATCCGTCGATGGTGTTTAAAGTTATAGTACCATTCTTGTGGACTTCTTTGATTTCGTACGACTCGAGCCACTGTATCTGTAATTCCCTTAGAAAATCATGGAACCTAGAATTGTATAGCACCGCCCAATTGCCAATTTGAAATTATTTCTTTTTAATCAGTCGGTCGTGCCATTTAGCTCTTTACTGTTGTATAATAGTATTTTTCTCCACAGAAAATAGACGTGCTTCATCCAACTCATTAAGTTGTTGTAGGCACTGGTTTTTGGCTTTTGTAAAATCTAATCTGATTTCCATCGCAGTCTTGAGAGTCTTTATTTAAAATTCATTGGAAAAATGGGTTCTTTTCCAAAGACCAGATGATATGGTGAGTGGCTCGTAGTGTTCCACCATGTTTTCTGATAAGCCCAGAGTGCTTAAGGGTGTTTGGGTGCCCACTTTCGACAATTTGTGGATACAGTTTTAGTTAGAATTTCTTCCAGGACCTTGTTAATGCCTTCCACTTGTCCATTTTCCTGAGGGTGATATGGGAAGTAATTATATGGTTGATATGATAATTACGAAGAGTGGACACAATATTATGACCTCCAAATTGTGGCCCTCCATTTGTTATTACCTCTCTTGGTAATCAATATCGTATAAAAAGTTCGAATAGGAAATTAATCACTGCCTCCTCTATAGCTCTTGGCAAGGCTACTGCTTCGAGCCATTTGGTTACATAATTTGTGCAAACCAATATGTACACTTTATGATCTTATGGTGGTTAAAGGGACCAACAAAGTCCAACGCCCATCTTTTGAATGGTTCTGCCACCACTTGCGGTTGTAAGGGCATTTCGTCAGCTTGGCTAGGACGACCCATTTGTTGACAACTATGATAGGCTTGAACATATTTTTTCGCATCTCTAAACATTGTGGGCCAATATTAGCCCATTTGAATAACTTTATGTCTAGTTCGATGATCTGCAAAGTGTCTGCTACAGGTTTCGTCATGGTATGCCCTCAAAATATCAAAAAATTCATCTTCTTTGATGCACCTTCAAATTGGAAAGTTAGAACCAGCATGGAAAAGGCTACCACAGATCCAGGAAATGTGTGTGCTGCATTGTATGATCAACTTCCTTTCTCGTGGCTACAAATGTGTTGGTAGGTTTCCTACCGCAAAGTAGTTTGGCACATCAACGTACCAGGGTGTTTTTAATGTCACAAAAAATATATGCTCATCTGGAAATTGGTCATCCACCTGCTAATGGTCACCTACTTCAGGTACTTGAGATAGGAAGTCTGCCACGAAGTTCTCTTTTCATGATCAATCCTTGATGGCGATATCAAATTCCTGTAACAGCAATAACCATTGAGTTACACGACCATTAGTAATAGGTTTATTAACAAATTACCTAATGGTAGAGTTGTCAGTATAGAGACAAAATAGATAGTCTGTTATATAATGTCGAAATTTATTAATAGCATGAATAACAATGAAAATTTATTTTTATGTTCCTATATAATTTAACTCACCAGGAATGAGGTTTTTGCTGATGTGGTAGATAGCATAAGGTTTTTTATCCTCTGCTTTCCCTAGAACAACACCTATGTCTCTCTCTGGTGCATCCAAGGAGATGTGAAAAGGTAATTCCTAGTTTGATCCTCTTAATACTAGTGTTAACGAGAGTAATTACTTGAGACCTGCAAACACAACATCACAATTATCATACCATTAAAATTCAATATTTCCTGTTAAAGTGTATAAAGGTGCAACTATCTTTGAAAGCTATTCTACAAACCTGCGATAATACCCTGCATAATTGAGAAAACTTCATACCTTTGTTTGTGTGTGGGGCGTAGGCAGTTTAAGGATTACCTCAATCTTGGCTGGATCCACCTGGATTCCTGTAGCATAAATGTAATGCCCTAAAACTACACCTTCAATCATCATCATATGGAATTTTTCATTACTTAAACACAATTTGGTAGTGATAGAACGTTCAAGGAATTTTTCTAAAATTTTCAGAGCTTCATCAAAACCATCCCCAAATGGGGTAAAATAATCCATATACAATTTAAGTCCCTCATTAATCAGGTCAGAAAAAATGCTCAAGATTTCTCTTTGGAATGTTACAGGAGCATTGCATAGTCCAAATTTTAGAACCCTATATGTGAATGTTCCCCATGGACAAGTAAACGTGGTTTTATATTGGTCTTTTGGAGAAATCGGAATCTGATTGTAACGACTGAAACCATATAGGAAAGATAAGAGTTTCTTTCCAGCTAAAGTATCAAGGACTTGGTCTATGAAAGGAAGGGAAAATGGTCTTTTTGGGTAGCCTTATTAAGTTCTCTGTAATCTACAAATATCCTCCATTTCCTATTTTTCTTGGGAATGAATAACAACGGGGAAACCCACTGGCTAACTCAATTTGGGTATATGAAGTTTACATCCAACAATTTCTACAATTATTTTTTCACAATGTATTTGAGGTGTGCATTCAACCTCCTCTGGGGCTATCGAATAGGGCAAGTGTCTTTCTCGATATAGATGTGATGGGTGCACAGTTGCAGGTTAATACTTCTCATGTCTGAATATTCCCAGGAAAAATCCTACTCGTATTTGCGGAGAACCTCAGTTATTCTCTGTTGTTGATGTTTTTCTAGACCAACATTAATATTAATGGGTTTTCATGTTTCTATTTCAATTGGAATGTTTTTACGGGAAACATTTGTGGCAATATGATCATGGACATACCTCCAAGTAAAAGGGTCATTGCAGAGGTGCATATGAAAAGCAATAGGATGTTTCCTCTCAAGATCATAACAAACTTGAAGGAAGGAGGAAACGCAGCAGCTGTAACACAAGAAGTCTTTCAAGAAGAAGTTAAAGATGAAAATTGGTTATGGCATTTGAGATTTGGACATCTCAATTTTCAAGGATTGAACCTGTTGCATAGAAAAGGGATGGTAAAGGGATTACCATTCATAGAGAAACTAGAAAACCTATGTGAAGGTTACATCTTGCGCAAACAACATAGATAATCCTTTCTAGCAGGAAAGAATATAACGGCAAAGGCACCCTTAGAGATTGTCCCCTCAGATTTGTGTGGACCAATGAAAACACCATAATTAGCTGGTAGTCATTATGTCCTAAAAATTATAGATGATTACACAAGAAAGACATGGGTTTATTTCATAAAACAGAAGAGTGAAGCGTTTGAACAGTTCTACCACTTCAAAGCTCTTGTTGAGAAGCAAAGTGGGCACTACATAAAAGTGCTGAGAACTAACAAAGGAGGAGAGTATATCTCCAAAGACTTCCTACGTTTCTACAGGGAGCACGAAATGCACAAGCAGTTTACCACAAGGTACACACAATAGCAATTGGAAAGAAAGAATAGGACCATCATGGACATGGTTAGAATTATGTTGAAGGCAAAGCACTTTCCAAATGAGAAATGGCCAGAAGCTGTCAATTGTGCAACTTATATTTTAAATAGATGTCCAACCAAAGCTGTTATGAATAGAGTTCTGGAAGAAGCATGGAGTGGAACAAATAATTTTGTCACTAACATGAGAGTATTTGGATGTGTGGCATATGCACGTGTCCCGGATCAATTAAGAAATAAGTTGGACAAAAAGGGGGAGAAGTGTATATTTGTGGTATACAATGATGAATCCAAGGCCTACAAACTCTATAATCCATCAGCCAAGAAGGTGATAATCAGTAGAGATGTGCAGTTCATGGAAGAAGAAGCTTGGGATGGAAGTTTAGAGAAGACGGTGAATGTGAAGACATGTATGTCTCGTGAAGAGCAAGAGGAATTGATTGCAGAAAATAATTCCTCCACGGTGGCTCCTCCTCCACCTACACAAGCCCAATAGAGCACACCACAAGCAAGCAACAAAACATCAATGTAGAACCAAGGAATTTCTTATCCAAGCACACCATAGGGATAAAAAACTCCCTCGATTTCAAGTGGAACTCCAAGCACACAAAGAAGACAAAGATTCAGAAATTTGAGTGAAATTAATGAGCAAGAAGAAGTAAATAATAATACTGGTCGAAATTATTTATTTTCTTTGTTTTTCCATGTTGATGACCGAGTCCATTTTAAAGATGCAGTAAAAGAAGAAAAATGGATTGAAGCAATGAATGAAGAGATTGGAGTGATATAAAAGAATGATACATGGGAGTTAGTGGACCTCCCATAAGGTAAAGAAGTTATTGGAATGAAATGGGTCTATAAGACCAAAAGCAATGCTGAAGGCAAGATAGAAAGTCAGAAAGCAAGACTTGTTGTCAAAGGCTACACGCAGAAACAAGGAAGAGACTATGAGGAAACCTTTGCACCAGTTGCAAGAATGGAGATAGTGATGACATTGTTGTCCATAGAAGCACAACAAAAGTGGAAAGTCTATCAAATGGATGTAAAATCAGCATTCTTGAATGAAGTGTTGAAAGAGGAGGTATATGTTGAACAACCTCCTGGCTATGAGATTGAAGGCCAAGAGCACAAAGTATGTAAGTTGAAGAAAGCTCTTTATGGGCTTAATCAAGCACCAAGACCATGGTACAACAAGATTGATGCTTACCCGATGGATAATGGGTCTAACAAGTGTGTTGGTGAACCCACACTCTACATTAAAAAAATGACAGTAAAATCCTTATTCTTGTTTTATATGTAGATGATTTAATTTTCATAGGAAATGAAGTTTCTCTCATTTCTGATTTTAAAGTAGTCATGAAGAGTGAATTTGAAATGAATGACTTGGGTTTATTGAGATATTTTTTGGGAATAGAAGTAAAGAAAAATGAAAAGGGAATTTTTATTTCCCAAGAAAAATATGTTGTAGAAGTTTTAAAGAGGTTTAACATGCAGAACAACAAAGCTTCATCAACTCTAACTATCATGGGGTTGAAATTAGGCAAATAATATTGCAACAAGAATGTTGATCCGACATTGTACAAGAGCATAGTTGGCAGACTAATGTATTTGATTGCAACTAGGCCTGATATTATGTATGCTGTAATTTTAATTTCCAGATTCATGGAGACACCAAAGGAGACACATTGGCAAGCAGGCAAGAGAATATTGAGGTATGTAAATGTTATAAAGGAGTATGGTGTTCTATACTCCTCAACTGATAGTTTTAAGTTGATTGGTTACACTCACAATTATTGGGATGGAAGTGTAGATGATAGAAGGAGCACATCTGGGTATGTATTTCATTTGGGATCAAGAGCCATTTCATGGGCTTCCAAGAAGCAACCAATAGTTGCATTATCAACAATAGAAGTTGAATATGTGTCAGCAACAACAACAACATATCAAGCAGTATGGCTGAGATGGATGTTGAGAGATTTGTGTCATGAGAAAGACAAAGGAACCATAATTTATTGTGATAACAACTCAACAATAGCATTATCAAATAATTATGTTTTCCACAAGAGAAAAAATCACATAGATGCCAAATATAATTTTATAAGAGAATTGGTTAACAATGGTGAGATTATTTTTCAGCATTGTACGACAGAGGAAAAATTTGCTGATATCCTCACAAAGCCACTGGGACAGAAGAGTTTTTTTTAATCTCAGACAATGTCTGGGAATCACTGATGGAGGCAGTTGTGATTAAGGGGAAGTGTTGGAATTAACTCCCAACCACTGCCATGAATAAGAAGTGGCAGCATCCCACACTTCATCAATTTTGTTGCAGGAAGGACAAGCAAGGATCCAAGAGCTGGAGGCATTTTCACAAAATTACCGTAAATATAAGAACAAAGTACCTGAGCCCTTACCTTTGCGTTTATTTCCTTACCTGCAAAAATACTTACCTTTTCCTGCAGCAAGCAATCACAAGATTTTTGTTTTACCCTTTAAGCCCTTCGCCATATCTTAATTCCCCGCCGATGTGATATCTGGAGGGACCCACACTTACCATACCACACTTTTCAATCCGCCACAGTCCTTTTTATTCCACCAAATTCCTTTGTTATCCACATACCGCACTTACCGAGTTTTAGCTGTCTCACGCCCTCACTTTGTAATTTTTACACCTTACCTTTCTGCCATCCAAAATTTATGTTATGTTCATTGCGATGTGATAATGCTATCGCACATCGAAACCGCAATGGTTTTCATTTACCTTCTGATCACCCACAGGCTATGTTGTTTGAGCCGTGATGCGATGGTGCCTCGTCAAATCACAATTGCAATACATTATGTTTTCCATTAAAAAAATTTCCTGCAATGTTATTTGGGTTACGATGCGATAATGCCGCATCGTATTGCAATCGTTGAAGTTTATGTTTCTGCCAAGCTGCTCGCAATGTTTGTTATTTTGTATGTGATTCGATTACAATCACACATCGTAAGGTTTTGTGTTTACCCGGTTCGTATATATGTTAAATGCTGAGATCGCTGATCTACAATCTGCGATAAAGCGTGGATGCAATGTGTTTTCGTAGCCAAAACAAATAAGATTTTAGGTTCACCGGTTCTGTGTTTTGAATTCTTTTGTACATTGTTTCGTTTATAAACTGAATTATGGTCTGCATGTCGTTTAATGAAGGAATTGGTCCTTTTGAAAATAGAAGGGTGATTAGTGGTTAAACGTCCATTCATCATTGAATATAATTCGGTTTTAAAGCTTCGGCCATTTTGTATAGCTTTAATGTAATTTCCATAAGTTTATTGAGTTGAATAAAAAAATGAATTTCATTACTATCCTATTTCTTGCTATGCCTATCCGTGTATTTTTTATTTTCCGCATTATTGTGCATCCCTCTGTGTTATTGATTTCGTTCAATATTTCCAACAGGGATACCGATCACTGTGCAAAGATTTGTTGTCTGGAGAAGTGTGGCTACCCAGACCATTAGTGCCTCAGAATGGTGCGCAGGGTCCATGTTTCCCATTCTTCCATGGCACCTGTGGAGGTAATGGAAACTTCGATGGTTGGCGTGCGGGAGATGCAATCTCCTCATCATGAGAAGAATCTAAACTAATGTTCTTAGGATTTCAATCATCTGCAGTCATCAAACAACATAATCAACAAGTGAGGATGAATCTTTTCAAAACTTTCATCTGAACGCTTGATCTTCTGAACACAGGTGATGGTGAGTTAATGAGATTGATGCACATTATGTTTAGGTGGCATTCTTGAATTCAAGGTGAAAAACAAGGATGCACGTACTTTTCTTTAAAATGAACTTTTGTTCATTAAGAATTTTTAAAATTTCGGTAAGAGCCTTCAATATTTTTTTTAGATAATTTTCTTATGCCCATTCAAACATATGGTGCATGAATGAGATATGAGTTTGGTGCATCTTAATAGCATGATGATCAAAGTATTTTTCAATAAAATTTTCATCACAGCGTTCAACATGGCTATTGTATTTAGCATATACTAATTCAACAGAGCTATAGATCGTTAATGATCTTGATTTGATGGATGTTGGTTGCATTGTAGTGGAATTCAAAAATTAAAAGGTGTGGAAGTTGAAAAACCGCAAGATCCATGTACTTAAAAAAAAAATGTTCATTAAGTAGCCATCAATATTATTGTTGGATATTTTTTGCTAAAAAAAATGAAGACTAGTTAATGAAGAAAAAAGAAACCTTCAAGTTAATGGTTCTCGAATTTCTTCAATGCCGAGAGAACACATCACTGACTTGGTTATGTTGAGTTTGTTATATGTTAATGTGTCTTGTCGTTCTTTGGTTCTTCAAGAGGATTAGTTATGGGTTTTCTTCATATGTATGTAAGTGTATATCTCAAAAAGATGAGTTGTATGATGGATTGTTGAATAATATTTAGACAAATTACCTACATATAACTAGAATTATGTATTTCGATGCATACTACTAGGATGGAAGCATGTCCATAGAGATATTCAGTATCTAGGCTATTCTTTGGGGTAGTCAAGAAGTTTCAATTGTACAAATTTCATCAACTATGGTGAGAGGAAATTATGTTTTAAATGGAGGTCAAGTGATAGCTTGAAGATGTGGTGGTGAAGAAAGTGTGATGTTTGTGAGATTCTAGAGTGGATGTGAGTGTTAATGAAGACTAGTCAGACATATATCATATCGTTTTTGTAATATGTGTTTTCAATGTTTTCCATGTAAGCATTAAGGAGGGTGTTGGAAGTAATGCTTCCATGTCATGTGTAGTTGTCATTGCGGGTTCCCAATTTAGAACCTTTTAATTCCTATGTAATGAGTTGGACTCATGATCTATATGTGTCAAAGTTAGCTATTTATGTCTAATATGTTTGTAAATATTGTGATCAATAAAAATATGAAGTGTGAGATTTGTTGTATGTAATCTCTATACTCATCTATCAATTTCTAATAGCCCAACCTTCAACTGTTAAACAAATGGATCATCTCCAATTATGACTAAAGGCACCCTCGTGTCGACATTGGGGATTACTTGGGGATTAATTGGAGGTATCTATAAAGCCATTCATCTAATTTCACTAAATTTTTAATTGTTTTTCTAATTTCATAATTAATGTTAATCACTAATCATTACAAATTGAGCAAGTTGAAGTAATGAAGCCCATTACACAATGTTTTTGTTTATTTGGATTTATGTTTGTGTTTTTTTTAAATCAACACTAAATGCGGTGACAGTACCATAGGCAGTTAGTAGAAGAGAGGGATGAAGTCCAATTTTTTTCAATGCTCATATGCACTTATATATTTGCATGAGTATGAATCGTTAAACACAGATCTCATACACACTTATATATTTGCATGAGTATGAACCGTTAAAAGAAGATCTCTTCCTGAAACTATGTTCATAGTGATAAATCAATGAGTGCCACCTATTCTATTTTTTTATTGCATCCCTAGTTGCAATTAGATATATTTGTTTATTATGCTCGTTTACACAATAATTCCTCATACATTCAACTGAAATTTTTTTTGGACATTTGATGTTTTGATGGATAAGGTAATTTACTTCCCGTTCTTTTATCCTAATTCTGTTGGAATTGTGTGGTTATATAGCATGCAGCTACAACTGGGTTACATCTAATTAACAGGTGAATAGTAGAGCCCTTCTAGTTGTAGCTCAACATTTTGATAATATCGCTAAACAATCATATTAATCTGCATGCATTGATGTGAAGGAAACCAATTAGTCTGCTTATCTTTTTCGACATTATACTGCAATTAGAGAATGATTTAAGTCGTCCAATAAATAAAGAAGTGGAAATTCATATTGCAGCTCAAAACCCTATCTTTTAAAGCGTAGAACCTTTATAGTACAAGATTTCCCATTCATAAGTAAACTATTACGATGAACTATGGGACAATATATTCGCAACTGAAGAAACTTCCACAATGTTGTTCAAGAGCTTGTCCTCATCTGGAAAAGTCAAATGAAAGGCGAAGACGAACTAGTAGTGTAAACATTGCATGATATGAAAACCTAGTACCCTAAACTCTACTAATGTCATTATGGAATTAGTTTAATTTTCAGCACCATGTGATTCAGTGTGTTGTTATAGTTCAAATCTAATGCAATTTAGGTTGGGAAATATATATCCACATTAGTGAATAGATTTTAATCAATGTGTTCTTACACATTACAATTTATCTAATTTATTGAATTTTACGTCGCATTTATTTCTTTGCAGTGTCACATGTTGACTGCTTTGTTTATTTTGTGTAGGTGAGGAGGAGTCACCATTGAGGAATTAATTGTTGCGGTAAATTCTTCTTTGTCTTCATGTGACATACATGTCTTGACATTGACTGTCTTCTCTAAAATTCCATCCCATGCTTCCTCTTCTATGAACTGAACATCTCTGTTGATTATGAATTTCTTCGTTGATGAATTGTAGAGCTTTTATGCCTTGGTTTCATCACAGAATCCAAAAAATATAAATTTCTCCCCCTTTCTGTCCACTTTCTTCCTCAACTAATCTGGGACATGTGCATACACCACACACCCAAACACTCTCATGTGAGTGACATTATTCTTTATTCCACTCCATGGCTCTTCAAGAACTATATTCATAACACTTTTGGTTGGAAATATATTAACAATATATGTTGCACAAGCGACAACTTCAGCCCAATAATCATTTGGAAAATGCTTTTCCTTCAACATACTCCTTTCCATTCCATGATTGTCGTATTCTTTCTTTTCGCAACACCATTTTGCTGAGGTGTATAACTTGTTGTAAAATTCTTGTGAATTCCATGCTCCCTGCAAAAACATAGGAAGTCATTTGTGATATATTCACCACGTTTGTCAGTCTTGAACATTTTGATGTAGTGTCCACTTTCTTGTCGACAATAACTTTGTAGTGGTGGAAGCGGTCAAACACTTCTCTTTTCTGTTTTAAGAGGTAGACCCATGTCTTCCTTGTGTAGTCATCTATGAAGGTCAAAATATAATGGCTACCACTAATTAATGGTGTCTACATTGGTCAACATAAATATGAGTGGATAATTTCCAAAGGTGCTTTTTTCCTTATAGACTTTCCTACTGGAAATGATTCTCTATGTTGTTTTCCCAAGATACATCCTTCACATAGGCTGTCCAATTTTTCTATGAGTGGCAATACTTTCAGCATACCTTTCTTATGCAGCAAATTCAAACCTCCAAAGTTGAGATGGCTAAATCTCAAATGCCATAACCAATTTTCATATTTGACTTCTGCTTGAAAGTTTTCTTGTCTGAAAACTGCTACATTTAATTCATCCTTCTGTGAATTCATTGATATTTTCTCTTGAGCACCTTTTTCCTTCAAATATGATCTTAGCTTGAGAGGAAACATTCTATTGATTTTCATATGAAGTTTTGCAATCAACTATCTACTTGGAGGCTTATCCAAAAATTTTCACACATCATTTTTGAAAAATACATTGTAGCCCTTTTGCATGAGCTTCCCAATGTGTATGAGGTTATGTTTCAAACTAGGGACAAAGTAAACATACGACATAAACTTCTTCTCTCCCTTCTTTGTCAGAATGTATACTCTTCCTTTTCCCATAACGGATACTTTGCTATCAATCCCTAATGTTACTTCAGATTTCACACTTTCATCAAAATTGGAAAACATTTCTATGTTCCCAGTCATGTGGTTGCTACATCCTGAATCTAGAAACCATACATCTCCTTGATTTTCTTGTGCTACATTACAAGCTAAAAACATGCTATCATGGTTCTGATTTTCCTTTATGAAATTTGCACTTGGTTTGTTACCTATGTCATATTGTTTCTCTCTACATTCATTTACATATTGACCATACTTCTTACAATAATGACATTGAACTTCAGATTTATCATACCTCTGACCTTGTGCTTGATTTTGGTTTGAGCCTTGACTTGAATTTTGATTTTTGCCCCTTCCATTTGAATGTGAAGGGATTCTTCTTCTGCCTCTGTGTGGACTTCTTCCTCTTCCTCTATAATTTTCTCTTCCTCGACCTATACCTTGACCAAATGAAACTTGTGTCTTGAAAGCATGCTCTAATGATGGGTTTGTTGCTCTATTCAACATATGCTCATGAGACATCAGTAATGCATGAAGCTTATCCATTGAAAACTGTGAGAGATCCTTTTTCTCTTCTATGGCCAAACTATGGCATCAAATCTTGCTGGTAAACTTCTTAAAAATTTCTCAACAATTCTCCTTTCCTCAATCTTCTCACCATGAGATCTAATTTGAGTAACCAACCCAATTACACATGTAAAAAATGAGTCTACATTCTCAGACTCTTTCATACAAATTGTCTCAAAATCTCTCCTTAGCATTTGTAATTTTGTTGTGTTCACATTTTCCATGACTTGGTAGGTTGTTTGGAGGGTATCCCATGCTTTCTTGGACTTCATTGCTGTGGCAACCCTCGGGAAAATACTTTCATGTACTGCATGAAAAATGTAGAAGAGGGCTTTGGAGTCGTTCTTCATGCTATCCCTCAATAAATCCTTTTATGCTTGTGTCAATGCATTGTATGCAACTGCATCTACTGGTTCTTGGAAACCATTATCAACCAATTCCCAAATATCTTGAGAAGAAAACAAAGAATTAATTGTAATATCCCAATAGTCATAGTTTTTTCCATTAAACTGAGGTATTTGTGGATTATTCAAGCTTGTGCTTGTTACTGCCATTTTCACTGTGTAAAATAAAGCTTTCTTATCGTGTAAAAATTCTTCTCACTGCTGGTGAATACGCTCCTCAAACAAACTTTTAACTCATTAGTAAAAAAACTACCTTTTACTGAGATTTTGAACCCTCTCTGATACCATGTTAAAAAATTTAAACGCACGGGAGGATGCTTCCTTAACACAGAGTTTACACAGAGTTGCGGAAATGTCTTTAAACAAGAAAACACAGTTGCGAAAATCAAATCATGAAGGTATTACTTTCAATATAGAGTGGCAGAGATTAAAATCACAACTATAATTGAGAAAATATAATCAAGCAATTTTCCTCACAGTGAAACAAAGTAAAACAATTATTGCGGTAAAACTCATATGTGAAATTTTCACAACCAAATCGCAACTAACAATAATTTATATCATGATTCAAAAACACAACATACACATTCATATGGAGGTTGCAACTCCTTCACCAGTAAAACAATTTTTCTTACTGAGATTTACATTCACCAGGGGTTGCACAGTAACACACAATAAAACTTGTAACTATTTTTTTCACGCGCCCACCAAAATTCGCTCCACGATTTTCTCCCCTTGTCTTTCCAGACTTAGATCTGCCACATTACATTACACTTCTATATGCTTGTTAATTCATATCTAACACAATAACTCGTGACAAATGAAATTTAATACGAAGGATGGGCGAACATGACTTTTTAAACTTTACAGAGATTACATGAAGTAAATAACACTTGTGCTTTTACTAACCACACATTAAATTTCTATTTGAATTTAATTAATTTACTTTGTTGGGGAATGGGTAAAATGTACTCTGCTCAAGACTTGACCTTCTCTGCAAACTCAATATACAACATGCAAAAAATTTACTATGGTATGACTGTTGTCAGAAAATTAAACGTGGTGATTATGACTAATTTTACAACATTTTTGTGGGTGATTTCCACGGAAGCTCTAGTTATGGTGTTGGTGGTTAAAACTTCTTACTGGTGGTGGATAATTTTACAACTCTGTATGTGTGGTGATTTACTGCAACTCTTATTTTTGGTATTACTGTGGATGATTTACATTCCCTGGAGCGAGTGGGTTATTATTAAACTAGTTTAAACTGGTTTTACTGGGAACATGTTTATCACAAGGCAACTACTTTTATTTGTGGAGAGAGTGGGTGTTGATGAGTGGGTGGTTTCATAGGTTCAAAAATATTTTCCTAGCGGTGGGCATGGAGGTTGGTGAAGTAGATGCACAAAACAACATATCAAACTTATAGAAGAAGTGGTCAAGCGCAGGAGTGAGAATGTAGAGTGGAGGGGGGGCATAGGTGCGAGGAGTAGGCGGGTCGACGGGGGAGGGGGACCTAGGAGCTGTATGAGTGGCGCAATGGAAGGTGGGCCAAGAGAGAGGGCGCAAAGGAGGTTTGAGGGAGTTGTCAGCGTTGAGGGAGACCTGTGGCATTGAGAGGAGAGCCGAGGCTATTGAGCGAAGAGACGAGGCTAGCGTTGAGGGAAGGTTGAGGCCATGATGATAAAAATTTATAGTGCATGCGTTTCGACCCCAGAAATCAACGCCTGAAGTTCTCATCACCGTGCTGGGTATTCAATGCACAAAATTCTGAAAGCGGACTTTAAAAATGCATAGAATATCTCTCCAACCGATGTGTCAGTTATAGTGCACCATAAATAGACTATAGAATCATAGAACTGGCAGAGAAATCAATGTTGAACGCAGGGGAATCAAAGACAGATTTCCTATTAAGGGAGAGAGAAGTTACAAGGACTAGAAAGCTAAAAAATAGGGGTTGGTAGAATATGAAAATTCCAGGGCCTCACCTGTAGCTCTAATACCATGTTAAAGACACGCATGGTATGCACAAGCATAGACAGAAAATGGGAAAGATAAGTGCGTGTGTATAATATTATTCATAGTGATATACATTTATAGTACACTTGGAGTGACCCTTTGTTTCACATTCCAAGTGGTATCTTGGACTCCTTTTGTCCATTAGCCTTCTACACCTACCCATAGAGGATTAGGTGTCCAATAGTTTCCCACCTTGAAAAATTATGGTATGTAAAAGGGAGGGGAAATCTTGAGGTATCCATTGGATGATTTTTTTCACAAATGGCATAGATTTCAATGTTTGAAGGTCTCCTTATTGAAAGGAAATGATATGGGATCTAGTTAACATTGCTCCTAAAGTTGCAAGCCTCCTAGTTATGAAAAGATGAGGAAAAAGGTGTTATATACTAAAGAAAGGGATTGAGTTGAAGCTATACTTCATGGAATTAAAGATATTTGGAAGGAATAGAGGGTTTCCATTGTCTCAAATGTTTGGACAGATGTCAACCATCATCCCCTTATCAATATTTTGGTTTCTAGCCCAAAAGGAGTTATGTTATTAAAATCTCATGATACCATAGGAAATACAAAATATGGTACATATGTAATGGGTCTCTTAAAAGAGGAAATAAAGGAGGTTGGAAGAGAAAGTGTGATCCAAATTATTACACATATTCCGTCAAGAAATGTCCTTGTTGAGAGATTGATTGAGGATGAGTACCCAAATAAAATTTGGACTCCTTGTTCTATGCACTACATTAATTTTCTCCTAAAATATATTAGTAATGTTGCATGGGTTGCGTAAACTACAAATGAAGGAAATATGCTTAAAAAAATTATTGTTAATCATGCAACATCAATAGAAGTTTATGGGAAATATGCAAATCTTAAGCTTCTTCGATGTGTTGAGACTAGATTTTCATTTTCATTCATTATGCTCTAGCGCTTTATTAATATGCATCAATATTTGAGAGAGACGGTGCTATCAATGGATTGGCATAGGTGGAAAGGTTCTCATATTTAGGATGACCCAAAAGTTTAGGACATTATTGGACCTTCTTGAGAGGATTTCTAAAGGAGAGTGGAGGATAGTTTCACCTTCATTACACCTATTGTTTCCACCCTTTGCATATTTGATAATGATCAATCATGCTTAGGGTAAGTGTTTGAGAGTATGGATCAAATGAGAGAGAAACTTCATGACATAATGGAAGATAAAAATTCTAGTATCGACAAAGGCCCCAGAAATGAAATGTGGGAACTTAGTCTAATAAGGTGGAAAATGTTTCATAACCCCCTTCATTCAATTTCTTTCCCACTCCATCATAAATGGTTTCATAAGAAACCATCTTGAGATGTAGAGTTGATGCAAAATTGGAACACTTTTATAATTAGGTGTTACAATCATCATGATTGCACTACTTTATGACTTAAGTTGGGAAAGTACTTGAGATCAGAAGAACACTTTGCAAATGAAGATTATGCATATAATAGAGAAAAAATTGGACCCAGATACTTCTAGATGAAATATGGTAACGGGACTCCCTTGCTTCATTAATTGTCTATTCATTTGCTTTTAGAGGTATTCCCAATAAAAAATACCTTTAATTTATTGATTTATTGTTTAAGAAATTAAGTCTAATATCCATTTTAGATTATTTTCTTTTTAAGATTTCACATGTCTATTGCTAACATAATGCTAATTTTATTTCATAGGTGACTAGTTCATCTCCATGTGAAAGAAACTCGAGTGAATATGCTTTTATACATTTGACAAAGAGGAATTTCCTAGCGGCAAAAATGGCACAAGATTTGGTGTTTGTACACTCAAATATACATTTTTTATCTCGACAATAACTAGAGTACAAAAATGGACATATGAAAATGTGGGATTATGATGGTTGACAAGATGATGGGGATGATGAGATTCCACTTGAGGTGCTACACGAAAATGTTGAAGACATGCTTGATAATCCCAAGAAGTCTACTGACCAAAACAATGTTTTTGGAATTGGCTCAAGATAAACATCCATTCTAAAATATGAACTTGGAAATCCATATTATTAGGTTTACTTGCATTTTTCATATGAATTATTAGAAGTGTTTTTAGAAATACATCTATATTCAATAATATACATTTAATTATTTATATTTCAAATCTCTTATTATTTTTGGAATTAATGATGGTAAATTTTTGGATCCACAAAATTATCACTTCATTTTAAAACTAAATTATTATTAATAAATGTTTCTTTAAAATTTCACAAATGAAAATATTGAGTGTTTATAACTAATGTTTTTTTTTTTTTTAATATTCCTCACCTTTAATCTTGTTTTTTCTCTCTCCTCGTTTCTTATGGGAAAACCCTCCGAACTCCGTTTCTCGTTTCTCTTCCCCATTTTTGGTAACTAATGACATTAAATTCTATAATCGTTATGGAAACATAACTTAGTCAATATAGAAATATAAGTCAATCGTTATCTAGACGTCATAGAAAGATAAATCAAAATTAACAAACTTGACATTGAATTTTTATAATAGTGGAGGGTGACATTCTTCTTTTATCATTGACGGTGGAGATAAATTATGGTTATATAATTTATAACTAGAATAACTACTTTTCAGTGGTTAACAATCATTCACCAATGGTTATCTAGGTACTTTTTGCGAGAACACAATCGGTAGATTTCTTTCTCTATCTTGGAAGTTACACAAATGACATCTTTACAGTGGCTTGATTTGAACGAGTGGTCGTTCTTTTAGTTAATGGGAAAAGACTCTTCATTGGCTCGACATCACATTGTTGGTAGAGCATAAAAACGTACAAAAAAGGGGATCACCTTCGACTCGAGATGTATATGGTGCAATTTCAAACCTCAATAATACAAAACTCAGGCTGTAAATATGATGCAACTGTTAAGTATTTACCAAATTAAATGTCTACCAATTATTTAATAATTATGGATAATTATATCAAAATATTGGAAACAAAATTTCGAAATAAACACATATATAAATTTATTTAAATATTTAAAATAAATTAAAATTTTGAAAATTAAATTCAAAATAAAATAATATATAAATATTAAATCTCTAAATTAATAAGTGATGATTAAACTAAAACTTTAAAACCTTAAATAAATAATAGATCTTAACAAAATAGTGACAAAACTCAGTTACAATAATTTCGTATGACGTAAATTATACAGTTTCACTTAGCACAATGATAAACCTTAGCAATGTAATGGACTTCATGGAACAATATCATGGATTACACGTAGATGGATGGATTGATCTCCATTTTCCAAATTCAACAAAATCAACCTGTGACTTGGTGCCCATCTTTCAACTTGCACAAGTAAATAATGCTACTCTACTTTTTACACTTAACCAAATCAATAGCCTATTTGTATGCATCATTTATCTACTTCACATCTTCTTGAAAATAAGGGATTTAATTTTTAACATGCCTATGAATAAAAACAATAATTTTAAATAGTTTTTTTTTTATCTGATGATTGCAGTGAGGAAAGGAAGAGGTTGGAGTTGTATTAGGCTCTTCCTCAATCATGAAATTAGAAGTTAGGGGCCATTATTCAACTTAACTATGATAGAATGAATGTGAGAAGAAAAACTGGTTGAAAATAACACTTCTACAAAGTTGATACAAGAGGCCATGTTTTGCTACATCAGGGGGTATGAGAGCGTTTTAAGGATGGAAATGGTGTATTAGAGATGGAGGAAGGTGTATAAAGGTATAAGGTGATGTATGAAGGTTGCAGGATGCCCTTAGTGAAGCCTAGTACACCTCAGGGGTATATCTTGCACCAAAGTTGATGCCCACGGTGTCCTTTATTTTCCTTGAGAGAGTGACTTTGGAGACAGAGGTTGGAATTAGAGCTAGGTTCCTAGGAGGAGGATTAGAAATTCCAAGTGAATGTGGAAAATTATTCCCACACTGCACATCAACATAGTCCCTGCAGCTAGTCAAATACATGCATCAACTGACCAATAACACAGTGAGAAATTACCATGAAAAATATTAGTTGAATTTCAGTAAAATCTACTTTATCCCACAACACTACTCTAAAAACTAAAATAATGACACTAACTCCCAAGTTTCACAAAATAAGCATGCAAAAGGATCACAACCTAACATGTATCCATTTCCAAAAAATCATAAACAAATATTTTTAGATTATGCATGTATATCTTTCCAATCACTCTTCCCACAAGAGAGGTGATAGTCAATCCTACAATCACAAGTTTTTATAACATAACATATACTGAAACAAGAGAATGGTTGTAAAGCTTTGAAACAAGAAAAAGAAGGAAATGCAAAAGACGGATTAAACCCTATGGGTTGGGCCCAAACCCAAGGGTTTCTGCCCTCCAAAACTAAATCAGATGTAGATCAATGGTAAACTTTTCATTACCATGAAATAATAGTTTCATACATCATATGAAAGTTAGGAATAACAATGTCAAGAACTAGGCTCAATAGTTTCTCTTAGCTCCCACAAAAATTTAAACCCTAATGAGCCTTTCAGCTAGTTTATTTATACAAAAATAAATTTGATTGAATCTCCCTTCAAAGGAGGAGTGATTCCCTCCAAGATATCGAGAATTATGAATTTGGTCTGCCTTGATCTGCACATGTAGTTGGAGTCACTCAGGCGCCAATGAATTTGAGCTTATGAGTGAGCATTATATGATATAAAGCTATGTTGGACAGTTAAGGAGGTGGACAAGCCCCCTATATTCTCTCTTGGTTGTCTCTATCAATCCCTTGCATAATAAATGCCTCAAAAAGGCTTTTTTTCCTTCAATTCAATAACATTAGGCTACACAATATGAAAAACACCTTTTAGTCTTCTTACTAAGCATATTATGACTAAAAATGTGAATTAATGTGAGAAAATGATAGTTTTAAGGGCTGGAGGATAGCATAATGAACCTCAAAATATACCTATTAAAGGGACCCGTACGGTAATTTCACCCTTCATATTTTCTAAATGGGTAATGTAAAAAACCTTCAACTATACATTGTTGGTGCATTTTTTTTTTATTTTAGGCTTGAATAGCTCAATATTTTGGAATTATGTTTATGATTTTTTTCAAGAGTTAAAAAAAATATTAAGAGCCCTTGCTCTCTATAGTATATATCTCTATATTGTTTTGTTTCAAACCCCTTTTTTTAAATTTTAACTACTTTCTTGTGTCAAGGTCATTTTTAGGATTTTTGAACTAATCATCTAGAGGAGGCTTAACCCTTTTTCTAGTTGATTCACAATAATTTGTGGATACGAACATATTTTTGTATGTAATTACATATTTTATATTCCTTTATACTAGGTTGTCATATGATTACTAGATTAACTAAGGTTTATTACGTTGTCCTAGGCTTATTCGATTTACTAGACTGAATTATCGTTAACTAGGTTAATTGAGGTTTACTAGTTTTAGTAGGTTGACCTAGGTTTATTAGTTTAAATAAGTGTATTAGGTTGACCTAAGTTTATTAGGTTTACTATTTTGACCTTGATTTACTAGGTTGACTTAGGTTTGTTGGGTCACAATTTGACAAATAATAAGTAGCATCACAACATGATGAAAAACAAACAATGTCATAATTGTGACATTATTGACCTACATTTTCTAAGCAGGCCTACATTTATTAGGTTGACTAGTTTGACCTAAGTTTTGTAGGTTAACCTAGGTTTACTAGGTTTACAAGGTTTACTAGGTTGATCTAGGTTTACTAGGATGACCTATGGTTTACTAAAGTGACCTAGGTATTATAGGTTTACTAGGATGACCTAAGTTTACTAGGTTGACCTAGGTTTATTAACTTTACTAGGATAGCCTAGGGTTACTACATTGAGCTACATTGACCTATGTTTACTAAGTTTACCTAGGTTTATTAGGTATACTATTTTGACCTGGTTTACTAGGTTTATTAGATTGACATAGGATTTTTACCTTAACATAGGTATATTTGGTTTACTAGGTTGACCTAGGTTTACTAGGTTTATGTAAGTTTACTAGGTTGACCTAGGTTTAATAGGTTTATGTAAGTTTACTAGGTTGACCTAGGTTTATCAGGTTTACTACATGAACCTAAGTTTACTAGGATGTCACAGGTTTACTATATTGACATGCGCTTAGTAGGTCGACATAGGTTTACTAGATTTTAAAAGGTTGACAACCGCATTAACTTCATCTATAGTGAAACATCGGAAACCATGGTAGAAAATGTTCAATGATGGTTGTCAATGGTTAATCATGGTAAACAAGTTAAACCATGGTAAAATGTTCTCATCATGAAGAAACATATTAGATCGTGGTTAATATGTTAATCCATGGTTAAGCCAAATTAGCAATGGCCGAGAATCTTCATTCATGGTTAACCATGACCACTATGGTCAACATGGTCAACCATAATTGACATGGTCACCCATACACACTATAGTTACACGTTGATATACATGGTGAAACAAGCCCAAATATGGTCAAACCAACACTTCAATGGTCAACCATGGTTAAACCATCTCAATAATTTTAATCCATGGTTAACTCACTTAATAATGGATAACCATATTAATATATAGTTAAAAATTAAAAACCATGGTAAACCATATTCATGTACAATTAAACATTGACAATCATGGTCAACCAAGGAAAATATTAGGTGTTAATATTCGTAGGTGGGATCATTTTCTATACTTTTTCCAAAAAAAAAAAAGAATCACCAATGTCCATTTTTTTATAAAAGTTATTTTCCAAAATCTTATAGTATAAAATTATATTACCTTTAAAATTTCTAATATCTTATATAGACTAATCTAATATAATTAGAAATCTAGATGTTTTTACAAAAATATCATCAAAAATTTTACAAATTTTCTATTAGAGACTAGTAAGATTCACCAACATTTCTATACTTTAAGATAAAATTCCATCCTTGTAATTTTCCCCATGGTCTACCATTTTCACCTATAGTCACCCATGGTCAACCATGTTCTCCCATCATCACCAGTGGTTGACTATAGTTAACCATGCTCAAAGAAGCTAAACCGTGGTCAAAATTGGTCAAAGAATTTGATGTTGTAATGTGGTGAACAAAATTTTAATTGGAATGTGATTATTAAATATTAACTTTGCATTGTGATGGAAAAAATTAGACATTAAAATGTGATAAACAAATATTAATTTCACGATATAATGAAAAAAAATAGGCATCACAATGTGTCGAAAAAAAAAGTGTCACTAATTCCTGTCATGAGATAAATTCAATGTCGCAATATGACGAATGAAAATCATCACCATACTGTGATGAAAAAAAATTGATGTTGCAAAGTTATGAATAATAACTGACATTGCATGTGATGAAAAAAAAATGACATTTCATGTGCTGAACAAAAAATGAAGTCACATTGCGACAAACAACTTCCAACATAACAAGGTAATAAATAAAAATCGATATTGCATTTCAATGAACAATAATTAGCTTCACAATTCAATGGAAAACATGCATAACACATGAAAAATTTAATGGCAATGTTATTCAAGTATATTTATCTTAGTCAACTATGGTAAAATATAGTTAGGTATGTTAACAATATTCGCCCATGGTTTACCATCTCCAAACTTGGGTGCACATGCTCATCCATGGTCAATCATAGTAAACCATAGAAATCATGTTCAACTACAATGGACATTGTTAAACATGCTTAGCCATGGACACCATGCACAACAAAATAAACCCTTTTCAAACATGGTCAAGTGGCCTACATGATCAACCATGGGAAAATATTATTAACCATTATCAACATGTCTAACCAAAATAATCTATACTTAGAAATTCACACCCATGTTCAACATAGTAAACCATATGTGACCATAGTTAACCATGGTCTTATAATATTAGACATGTCAAACATGCTTGGCGTGGTCAAACATTTTAGTTACCAAACTAAGCCATATTAAATCACGATCAAACAAACTCAACTCTCTTTAACTATGGTCACCATGGCCATACATGCATTATTTGGTCAATGGGGGTTAAACATGGTCGAGTGGTCTTCAAAGTTTACCATGGTCAACCATAGTCATTATAGTTAAATTTTAACAACTATGGTCAATCTTGTTTTCCCACGGTCCTCCATAGTTAACCATAGTCAATTCTTGTTATTAAAGCTCAACCACGGTCAAACATTTTGATCTACATGGATATCAGAAGCCACCAATATATTCCACTCACTCACAACATAGTTTTTATTTTGGCATTTTTTTTTTACAATTTTTAGGTCTTGAACTTTCACAGCCATTTTGAGGCCATAAATGACATTTTTTAGGGAAACATTCAAAAAAAATCATAGACTTTGTTAGAAGTCAAAAATAAGACATGTCAAATAGACTTTTCTAATGGGATTTCGTGCACACAAAATGGATATTATATGTTAAAGTTAAGGCCACAAGAAGTTGATGTTCCAACTTGCCCTATTCAGGCCACAAGACACTGGTGCTTCATCACATAGGGTTATTTTTTTGGATTTTTATTGTTTCTAATTGATTTTTTAATGATAAAGATTACCTTTCAGCCTCATTGTAAGATATTTTGGTGAAGGCATGTTGTTTTCAAATTTCCTTTAAAAGATAAGCTACCACCATTCGAGCTATTTTGTTTTCATTTTGCATTTTTATAGTTTAAGCATCTTCCATTTATTAATTAAGTCAAGTTTCATTGTATCTTTGTGTTTCAGTTATAAATTTGTATAACATTCCATTCCCTTCATGAATTTCAATCATTCGTATCAGAGCGATCTACTCTTTAAATATTTTTTTTTTCATTTCCCCAATGAGGCCAGGGTACAAGTAGTTGGGAGTCAAACTACTTGAGCCCTTGTGGTACCATCCTCATCGACTCTGAAGACCTCCCCCATGGTGGAAGAAAATAAAGATGAGAGAGTAAGAGATGTTATTAAATTGTTTCTCGAATAATCCCTCAAGAAACAAAGTAATGAGATGATGGATAAGTTTTCCCAGATTCTTTGACATATGCCAATAGGTTATGCATCTTCATCAAGTGGCCGCTTTGGAGGTGTTCCCCCTTTAAGGTATAAGTTAATTTTTAGATTCCTATATTTTAAGTCTAGATAGATGCAAAGGCTCTAGATAAATTATTAAATTTTCTAGAAGGGTTATTTTCAGTCCATGATTTTTTGATAAATAAAAGGTTACCGTTACATTCCATAAGATTCCCCCCCATGTAAGGTACTGGTGGACAACTTACTATGAGAATATTACCACAAAGGAATCCATACTATTTGTAGTTTCACCCATTTTGGACTCCCATAGGGATGTTGTTAAGGAACATGGTTACCATATTAGAAGGTACAAAGACTAATACATGAGATGGACCACACTACGACGGTGAAAGGATGAAGTACTACTAGAGTTTGAAAATCTATTTTATGCATTTTGTAGGGAAAATTTGAAGGATAGAGATTTATCTCAAATTTTAGAAACGTTGACGAATCTCCCTAGTACATAATAGGTAATACGTAAAATGTGTGGTTGTTAATTTTTGTAACTAGATTAAAATTACACTTTGGACAAATCATATGGTCGAGATTATAATTTCATTAGATTCCTCTTTTTGAGAGGACCAAAATGGACCTATAGATCACCCAAATCAGTTAAGCAGAAGTTAAATTATGAATTATTTTATTTATTAATGAAATGGAATGGGTTAGCCTCAACACATGTGGATTTATTCAAAACCTAAAGTAGTCCCTCACAAAATATATAAATAGAAGCGACCTCAAGCTCATTCTCACACATTTTCTGATGATATTTTCTTATTTCCCTCTTTGTCATGGATCATATTTTTTGTTTTGATTCACACAGGTTCAATGTAAGAAGCTTGCACAGGGTTCAGAATCATAGGCGAGAGGCTCGCTCTGATCTAGGGCTTCTACGCCATAGTCGCATGCACAAAACTAGTGAAATCAGGATAGAGCCACGGGCACAATGTGGCAAGGCAGTGTCCAAGCTACCATAGCCGCGGGTAGAGCATGACAAGGTCACATCTAGGGTTCAGATACTAGATCGGGATGATTCGGAGCAGAGCCGCGGGCACAGTATGTCCTACAAGCAGCTAAGGGAGCTATAGCCATGAGAAAAATGCCTTGAGGTCACAACTAAGGGTTTTTATAAGAATATCTAAGTTAGTTCATCATAATTTTCTTGTGCAGTGCTTCCAAACTTCAGTTGCTCAGTCACAGATGTTTGTGATATTTTGTTGAGAGCATCCTAGATCCACATCTAGGATTTGGAAATTGATATCACTTGGCTTCAATGATCTATTGGATTTGAGTTTCTTGTTGTTGTAGATCTACAGATATGTAGATATGATCTATTTATTTCCGTTGCACATGTATTAGGCTCTTTGTATTCTCTGTTGAAAACATTTTATGACGATCTATTGAAGAAGAATATTTGAAAGGGTTTCCCCCTTGTGGGGATTTTCCCTGGTCATCTTCGACTAATTTGTTGTCTCTTATGGTTGTGATGTTGTATTCTTTGTCACTACATGTATTGTTCTATCTTCATTTATAATTTATGATTAATTACACTGCTAATAATTGCATGCATTATTTATGAAGAAGTAATTTGGGCTAAAGAAATTGATACAACATAGATAAATTTAAAAATTTAACATGGTATCAGAGCTAAGGTGAAGGACAAGACTAGAATAGTACAATAAGTGTTTCCCTCATTATCAGTAAGAATATTGACTTACAAAATTCAAGATGCCTCTCTCTACCTTTAAGGAGCATGAGAAATTGGGTGATGGATCAAAATTTGTTGCATGGAAAGTCAGGTTGGAGATCATAGCTAACAACAACAATGTGTTGTAATGCATTCAAGGAAGGATGCTCGAGCCTCTAGAAAATGCCTTTGATTCTGTCAATAACAAATACAAGAAAGGTGATTCCAAAGCAAAGAAAATTATAGCTGGTGGCTTACAAGATCATTTACTTGCATATGTTAGGAATTTAAGAAATTATAAATACATGTATGAGAAGATAGTTGTCATGTATGAAATCAAAAATCTGAAGGAGATTGTCAACTTGAAATTTCAACTCAAAGAAATAAAGATGAACAAAGGTGAAAATTTTCATTCATACATCATGAGGATGTCTCATCTTAGAAATCAACTGGAGAGGGTTGGAGAGAATCTGCCTGACAGAGAGATAGTTGTCATGACTCTTAGAGGTATCCCTCTTGTTTGGGAAACCTTCATTACTACAATCATCATCAACAACATTATCCCATAATTTGATGAAATTGTTGGAAATATTACTCAATAATAATAAAGAATGATAATGAGTGGGAGAATTAAAAAGCATGAAGAGGGAGAGCCTACTACATATATCTCCCATAGAAAAATGAAGAGGTCAAAACAAGGCCCTTATAGAAAACCTCCTCCTGAAATCTCAAAAGGAAGGAATGAAATATCAATGCCCCATATTTTATGTTATAAATGCCACAAGAAATTTCATTATGAACATGATTGTCCCGAGAAGAGAAAAAGGCCACGATGCAACACCACAAGCAACAACAATGATAAAAGAAGAAGAGAAAATCAAAGGAAAAACTGAAACATAAGATATTAAAGGAGAAGAGATTATTCAAGAAACCATGAAGAAGAACATCCTCCTCAAAATAATTCAAGAGATCCTAGGTATGAAAGTAATGATGTGAATAAATTTGAATATATTCTCATTTCTTCAATTACTAGTTCTTCTACACTGGATTCGTGGGATAGTTTGTTGGTTGAAAGTGGGTCCACTCATCAATTCTTTGGATACAAATAAGTCCTCTCTAATCTAGTACACAGGGAGATTAAACTAAAGATCATTCTTGGAGATAATTCCACTCATCCCGTAAAAGGATTTGGATCTGTTAAATTTCAGTTGAATTCTGGGGAATCAATATTGTTCCGTGATGTTATGTATGCTCTAGGTCTAATGAAAAATTTTATTTCTATATCCGCATTAGAAGATAAAGGGATGAGAGATTAACTGCTCAAAATTATGCTAAAAAATGAAAGCTTTCAGAATGGTGTGGAACTAGAACGACGATGTAGGCCTCGTCATTCTAAATCTAGTGCAACGCATTTCACGGAAAAATGACACCGTATGCTCCCAGAGACATGTTATGTCCATGTTTTCAAATAGATTTTTTTTTTTTAAATGCAGTACAACACAGTCAGAAGTTTGTATAGCTAACTAGGCATGCCTATGTGGCAGGGTGATTATGCAGGTTGACTTGGTCAATTATTTTCTTCGTCAAATCATATTGTGCCAAGTGGCACATTCGTATTAGTTGTTGTGGTGAGTTTTTGATTGGTTTGGAATGTGGCCAACCACATGCTAGCACCTATCCAAAGGCCTCCATGTGGCAGCATGGGAGGCCACAAAATTTTCGGTTGAGTCTGAGCAGAGTGGGTTGGGGTTGAACCCACGACCTCCAAGTACCAAGCACCAAGCTTTACCGTCACACTACACTTTTTTCATTGTTATATATATGTTGCCATTTGGTTTTAATGTAATGAATAATGTGAAATGGGGGGAGGCGGTTGAGGCTTAGACCTAGCCCTGGTCCCCACCAGGGGTGGGAGGCTAACCCCGCGCCCCCACCCACTAACCATGACATAACATTAAATTCCACTGTGGACGGTAATACATGTCCACCACCAAGACTGTCGGGATCGTGATTTGCTAGCCATCCCTACCTATAACCTTAAAACTTCATGCAACCACGACATGTTCCCATGGTTATCATCAAATGCTGATAGTTAGGAGTAAACCGTGTGATAGGTTTTATATAAAAAAAATTATTGACCATATAACTATATGGTTTGAAATCCGACTTCTAAGTATTATTGGGCATTTAAGTGCTCCGACATTTTTGCCCGAAATTTGGCAAAATTGGCGCTTATTTAAATGAATTCAGGGTGGATTTGTAGGATGGTGCCAAATTTTGGGGAGAATGTGGAGCGAATAGTGTAGAAACTTGGGGAAGTCATAACTAGGTCATTTTTTGGCCAAATTCGATGCAGAAAGAGGCTACAGAGGAATTCTTGGGCATTCTAGAGATGATGGGATAGGTTTCATAGTTGTCTGACCATTATAAACACATGTAATCACACTTTTTAGCATTGTAGAGGAGGCCCAAGCCATTGGAAGCTGGACCAAGGAGACATAGCCCAGCCATGGTGAACTACTTCATCATGTGTTGTTGTGTTACTATTCATAGATATGTTCATTTATGTTATATGTTGTTGTTCAATGTTGTTTTATGTTAATTTTCTCGTGAAATTCACATAAAAACACACAAAACTCATGTTAAAATTCCAATTAACCTCATCATATTCAAGGGAAAATTTTAAGGATGGAAAATTATCTTGAATTTTAAAACATTGGCTAATCTCACTAGTTCATAATATGCCAACTATAAAATATTAATTGATGTATTTGTAAAATTATTAAAATTTATAATGATTTTTTGTATACACTCTATATAATGTTGGCAATTTTTAAGGTAACATAAATATATATTTGTTACAGGTCAAAATACCTCCTCATCAGCTCAGAGGGGAAGACAAATATGGAAGGAGTACAAAGACCTAAATTAAACCTATTTCTACCAGGGTAATGCCTATCTATAACAACACAAGGGCGTTATAACGCAGCTAATCAATGAATGGGCCGCGTTAGTGGCTAGGGCAACGCTCTGTTTACACTGGATGGAAGCATTACCCATGTTTTAAGTTTGAATCAGGAAAAGCCCGTGGAGAATGATTTGAATCTCCGGCTTTCCCTCACAAGAGAGTCAGTTCACAAAAGAAACTGTAGAGTACCAGTTCATTATTGGTCATTGCTATAACAAGACTGAACTCCAAAGGAGGCAAAAGCATAGAGATTAAAGAAACATCTAAGTTTTTTCCATTCCAAACTAGTGGAAAGAGAAGGGCAACAATGGCTTTCTTCCTCTCCTATAAGAAGGTGCTGAAGGCTCTTAATTGGAGGTCGAAGGATTGCTAAAGGTTTTGGCATACTTGTGGAATAGAGAATAGTGTTATATTGTGAAGGCCAAGAGTCAAAGAGGTTCCTAGAGAGCTTGTTGACTTGGACTTCTTCACTTGAGAGATAAAAGAGATTGGGAGACTGAGGAGGTCTTGGTACAACTGACGGTTATAATCCTCCTTCTTTCAAAATCAATAGAACTATGTTCGTTTTGTCCATTCAATGCTTAATATTTTCATTATCGTTTGAACATTTACATTGCATGATATGAATGGTTGAAATGTGTAGAATTTAGTAGTTCATTATATATTGACTTGATTGATAGGATATATGTTATGTTAGAAACTACATGGGTGCTTTGACTGATTGCAGGACTAAGATTTGGAGCTGGTGAAGAAGGACTCTTGTTTCGCTGCCTAGCGCTCTCCAAGGGACTCTAAGATTGTCAAAGAGGTGATTCTCTATCACATTCCATTAAGTTATTTTAAGTTAATATGAACATGCTCATGCCATCTTTGTGAACATCACATCTAATCTTACTGTCTTCCTCAGGCACCGGAAAGCCCTGAGAGGGATATTCGAAAACCAACAACCCAAGCAGTTTACCCTATAGCATAATTGGCGACTCCACTAGGGACTTTCCCCATAGTTTCCGGACTATTTCTTCCCTCCTCTCTTCTTTCCTCTGTTCACAGACCCTTCCTACCATTTTTGATGCCCAGTAGACATATCAAACGCTCGCAGAGTTCAATCCTATTTTTGTTTGGCCAACTGAAGAACTTTTCCCTGCCTAACGCTACCGCTGTAGGTTGTCTAGTGTGTTATAATGTTGTCTCTGATTAAATACAATGCTTTAGTCATTGTCTTTACTCACAGACAGAGCGTTACTCAACCAAAACCTTTTTGTTCACTTCTGTGATGGTGTTTTAGTTGCAGAGTTTTTTGGCCATCAGTACCTTTTGCTGACTGAATCCCTGTGCTTGTCTGCTAAGCTGGAATTTATATTTGTTTCTCTTGTTTGAAAATTCAGTGTCTAAATCATTTACTTTTTAAGAGAAAAATTTATTTTATTATTATTTTTCTGCATCTATTTGAGTTTATTCTGAAATTTTCAGTTCATAGACTGTTTAAAAGAGGTAGATAGAAGTCTAAATCTTTAAAAGTTGAACTGTGCTATTTGAATGTTAGTGCATGGATGTTAAAAAGAAACCTCTCCCTATAGAAACACTCTTCATCGAATTTAATATCTAGATCATGTTTTGCATGGTTTCTTGAGTCAGAGTTTCATCACATTTCATACGTCCACTCCTCCTCCGCAAGACTAATAATCAAGTACACTAAGAATAAAGCGATAATAAAATCAATCACATTACTTTTTTTTGAGCTCACACAAACAGTAGTTCAGGCTAGGATCTTGGGTTAGGAGCAGTGAGAAAACTACCCAAGATCTCAAAACTTGAAACTAGAGTCATTAACGAGCGAAATCCTACTGCACTCATATTATCGGGACCATTCCTTTACCGGAGCTCAGCGCGAGACAAAACTTGGGTGCACAAGAAGGTAGCCCGCCTTCGACTGCACCCTGTGGGTGTGTTATATATTGGGGTTCCCTTTGTGGATGTCGAAACTAGATCGGGGATCTAGGTATTCTGCCCATATAGCACACTGTCCTTGACCGTGGACCCCCTTGATGATGTCTATGATTTGAGGTATCTTTAGTGGCCATACTTTTTAGGGACTTACACAAGGTGACTGGGACGGGCTGTCCTGGTACCTAAAACAGATGGACCCACGGTGTCTTCGGTCTTTAGGAGGGTACTCGTCTTCACGAGAGTGCTTACACCTATCATGTGAGGTTCGGGCGAAGCTCTAGAGTGACCATAACTGTAATTTCGACCAACCCTCTCTGTATACTATTGTGATACTGGATTTCATCACCAGTGAACGGTAGTACTCAGACAGGGTACCCTATTCTGGCTTCTTGCTGATTGATTTTAGAGAGTCTTTTTTTCTTTTTTAGGTGTGTGGTTACTGTCACTGAGACTTTATAATACATCACAATTTATTAAAATTTGTTAAAATTAAACAGGTCACCGTGGCGTCCCCCGACCCACGCCGTCTGTCTAGATGATAGCAAGGTCTACCTCCTCTAACTATTGAGGAAGAAATGAACCTGGGTGAACCCGTGCCTTCTACGAAAGAGCAGTCTCCACTAACTAATCTTGATTATCACATAGCCTCATATCATCCAAAATTTCCGGAGGACCCTTTCACTGAAGGGGTTGTACCTCATTACAATCCTCCGCTCACTGATCCGTTGGGGCCTGTGATAATTCAGATTCCACCACACCAAGATATGTCTTCGGCCGCACCAACATCCATTTCACCACCAGCATCCACTGGGTCGATGCCAATGGTAACCATCCCAGGTTCGCCACCATCCTCCCCGTCGGTGGTCAGTTCTATGCCATCACTGGGTAACTCCAGTAGTCAACATATACCTATTCCCAACCCTATGGTCATCACAACTGTCAGTAGCTTACTGAATCCTTTGGCATCTACTTCTACCGTGATCACGTTGGGACCCACGGTAGCTCCTCCCACGAGTATGACTACTTCGGTACCTTTTAGCAACCCTTTCGGTTGGAACCCTTTGCTGAGTTCAAACCCCTTGGCCTCTATGCCAGGGGGCAGTGTCACCAGCACTCAGGTAGCAGGGAACATTTCACTTCCTCTGCAATCATTAGGACAAATAGGACAACCTATTGTTAATACTTTTCCTTTAAGTGGTTCAAATATAGGTGTAGGGTCTATGCCATTGCCAAAATATGCAAGTAGTAGCATGCCTCCAGGAAACTCTATTGCATCGATTTGGACTAACCAACCCCAACCTCCATCTGGAATGGGAGGGCACTTTTATACTGGGGGAAACCAACAGTTCGCCCCACAATACAACTTGCCCTATGGACAGCAACCGTATGTCCCTACTCCTCTGCCTATAGGAATTTTTTACCAAAGTCCTACTTATCCTCCTGGTAACACATTGATGGGTGGACCCTATGGTCTAAATAGTCAGCCCATACTACCTTGGTTAGATTCGGGGGCAAATCCACAATTTCCATTCTTGGCAGCTTTGGACATCCCCGATATCCATAAACTGACTAATGATCCCATCAATCACAACTCGCTTTGGCCTCCAGTGCCGCATAAGATTCCTTCCGACATCCTGAAGTTCGATGGGAAACAAGGGGGCGACCCAGCCTTACACATCACTACCTTTCACCTATGGTCTATATCCAATTCCATGGTAGATGATAGTGTCTGACTTCGACTGTTTCCCCGCACGCTTACAGGCAATGCTGCCAAGTGGTACATTGAATTACCACGCGCGACCATCAATACGTTTGGTGCTTTAGCAACGGATTTTCTAAAGAAATTCCAACTACCAATTAGATTTGAGACCGGAACGAAACTATTAACCTCGCTCCGCCAAGACACCGCCACCCACATCTCCGATCACATTCATGAATGGAGACGTAGGAGGAGGCTAGTCAAAGTGCCAATTCCGGATCATCTCTTAGCCAATTGGTTTTGCAAGTCTCTCTTACCTCACATAGCTAAAGACATTGGCTTGTCTGGTGTGGTTACAGAAGATCAATGCATTCGCCGTGCCCAACATTTAGATTTAATCTATTCATAATCTGGCACGCTGTATGATTTGCTCCCCCATGCCCTTGGAAACCCAAATCCTCCAGCTACTCAGAAAACCGGAGCTCATGCCGATGGTCTCGTTGGCACGATCTCTGGCGTAGCCACAAAGCAGTCTCGGGGGCAAGCCTCCCATCCATCTTCGGCTGCCACTGCCCCTCACCAAACGACTACTCTTCCCACCGCTGAGGTAAATTTGGTGCACACCTCACAAAAACCTAGCGGGAAAAATAAGAAGAACAAGAAAAAGTCATCTTCTTCGGAAGAGCAGTCGGATAATCAGAATAACACTAATCAGAAAAACGTTGCCAAAAATGACCAAGGGAAGGATAAACCCATGAAATTTCCTTGCAAAATATGTGCGGAGGACCACTTGACATACAAATGTCCTCGGCTGCAGGAATGCACTGATTTTATTGCCAACAAGGATTCTGGGCGAACACCTGCCATTCTTCATAATCCTTTCCCTAATCAATAGCAGCAACATCAACACATGGTTGACAATACGCCACAACCCCATCAACGGGGCAATGGTGGTTCATATCCTTCCGGCGAAGAACCATCTGCCATTTATGGCATTGAGAGTGTTGACCTTCAAACTCGAGCTAAGCTTTATGGAGACCCTACCATAGATTCTCAAGAACCTGGTACTAGTTCAAATCCACCACCGCCAAACGATTTTCATATCAAACGGCCTACTGCTGACCCTGTTATTCGTCCCCCCAAAGGGACACTTCGACGCACGACTCATAACACCTCTCCGCATGCAGCCCAAAACTACAACATTGTAGAAGATTTGGTGCAGGCACCATTAGCTATGTCTGCTCTCGAAGTATTACAAACCTGTCCAGCACAAAGGAAAGCCTTGCTTTCGGCCATTGGTGGAATAGACCCCCAGGATTCCATGCTAGCTATCTTTGATATGGAAAAGGCTAAACCTTGCCTCTCACACCAACTCGCATTCCAGGTGCAGGTTGTGTCAAAAGGGAGACCAATCCATCGCACTGTCATAGACGAAGGTGCTTCGACCTGCGTTATGTCACAAGCTTGATGGCTCAATTTAGGTTCTCCTACCCTCACCCCGCCATCGAATTCCCTCAAAGCTTTCGATGGCCACACTTTCCTCCCAAAAGGATACCTTGCTAGCTTTCCCATCACTCTGAGTGGGAAAATGGTAAACGTGGACGTTGAAGTCATAGAGCGCCATCTAGACTATAATCTATTGCTTGGTCGCAGTTGGTCTTATGCCATGACTGCCATTGTGTCTTCGGTCTTCCGACTCATCATATTTCCACTGGATGGGAAAATAGTCACAGTGGATTAGCTATCCTTCTGCACCCCTGATTATGCCACGTTACCAAGTAGCACTGTACCCCTAATAGGAGGCTTTCCTGACTCTTATGTCAACATCAATACCGGTCTTCTGAAGGCATCTTCCCTACTGGGTTGTTTTCCTCTCCCGCCGCCATTGATCCCAAACACGGTTGCAATGATATCCACCACTGTAGATGGCTCTATCGACCCATGGATCATTCCGGCACCTTCAGACATTGATTCCTACGGAGATCAGATGCCGCTCTCACCAGCCGAGTTGGCTTACCAAGCCATCCAAACTGCATCTGAACCCTCCACTGCTATGGTTTCGACCAAAGGTACAAACCTCCCTCCCATCACTGTTCTCTCTAAGGATCTCCTCAATGAAGTCTTGCCTACAGATGAAGCTATTCGAGAGATCATGTCTCTAGAAGAACGACCTTGGGGAGAGTTTCACCATCGCGCTTCGATGATTGACTCGGAGGCGATAAAAACTGAAATCCCATCTTTTGACCCACCTGAGATGGTTCCCTCCGCTTACACGACTTTCCAAACTATCGAGTCAGAAGGGAACATGGGTAATCTTTCTAAGACAATGCTCATTGATATCTCGGTCAAAACGGGTATCGTGGAAAATATTCAGATTGGAGCCGATTGCAATCCAGAGGAAATTGCATGCTTCACATCCCTTTTTAAGGAATTCCGCGATGTGTTTGCTTGGTCTTATGACGAAATGCCCGGCATAGACCCTTCTATTGTCGAGCACGAAATCAAGATTTATGATAATGCCAAACCTGTTCGGCAACGTCTCAGACTTGTCCACCCGCGCAAAGCAATCGCCATCAAGATTGAAGTAGAAAAACTTTTGAACGCTAGTTTCATCTATCCCGTTCCTTTAACGGAATGGGTTTCCAATCCGGTTCCCGTTGATAAAAAACAAGGCACCATTAGAGTTTGCGTTGACTATCGCGATCTGAATGCCGCTTGTCCCAAAGACAATTATCCTACACCGTTCATTGACCAGATTCTCGATGATTGTGCCGAATGCGAATCTTTCTCATTCATGGATGGATTCTCGGGCTATAACCAGATTGCAATAAAAAAAGAAGACCAGCATAAAACTACTTTCATCTGTCCTTGGGGAATTTTTGCGTACCGAAAACTCCCATTCGGTCTGAAGAATGCAGGAGCAACTTTTCAGCGGGCTATGGACTATGCTTTTCATGACATTCGACATATTGTACAGGCTTACTTGGATGACCTTCCAGCCCATTCCAAGAAGCGATAGGATCACCTGGCTCATTTAAGAGAAATTTTTGCTAGGTGCAGATTCTACAATATACGCTTGAATCCTCATAAATGCGTATTTATGGTCGAGTCCGGACGATTGTTAGGGTTCATTGTTTCCAAGCACGGGATTAGGGTTGATCCCGATAAGGTAAAAGCAATTATTGAATTGCCGGCACCACAATCCATCCTTCAACTCCAAAGCTTGCAGGGGAAGGCAAACTTTTTGCGTCGTTTCATCGTTAACTATGCTGAGATGACGAAAGGATTCATGCGATTATTGAAGAAAGGAACACTATACTTGTGGGATGACCAAGCTCAACGGTCATTTGATGCTTTAAAACATGCACTTGTTTCAGCCCCACTCCTTAGTGCCCCCGATTACTCACGCAACTTTTTCCTCTACCTGGTAGCCTCACCATCCTCACTTGGAATGGTTTTGGTTCAAGTACACGATGACGAAAGCGAACATGTGATTTACTATTTATCTAAAGGTCTAATCAGACCTGAATTACATTATTCACATGTGGAGAAACTTTCTCTGCAGGTATTTTTTTCCGTCACCCGACTCTGACACTATATATTACTGCGACAGACTACGGTCATTGCTTTGGAGAACCCCATGCGCCATATCTTGTCTAGAAAAATTATTGGAGGAAAATATTCCAAAATGGATCATAATCCTCCAGCAATTTGATTTGGTCTTCACAGCTGCCAAAGCAAAGAAATCCCTCGTCTTCGTTGAATTATTATCGGATCTTCCCAGAATTGACCCAGCAGAAGTAGTTCACGATCCATTTCCTGATGAATCTGTGTACTTGGTCGATTCTTCGGACCCATGGTATGGAGACATTTTGGTCTACCTACAAACCCAATGCTTCCGCCCAACTCTCATGTCCGACGACCGTCGTTGTATCCGACACCAAGCAAAACACTACCTTGTGCTAAATGATATGCTATATCATCGTGGTGTTGATACTATTCTCCGACGTTGTCTCACTTTCGATGAAGCAGAATGCGTTTTGAATGACTGCCATGCAGGGACATGCGGGGGTCATCTTTCAGTCATAGCTACTGCCCAAAAAATCTTGCGCGCGGGTTACTATTGGCCCACTTTGTTTAAAGACTGTATTGCAGCGGTCCAAAAATTCCATCCCTGTCAAATTTTCACAAAGAAAATGCGCGCTCATCCTGCCCACATTCATCCGGTTATCTCCATCGGTCCTTTCGCTAAATGGGGAATTGACTTCGTCACCTGCAATCCCACTTCAGAAAATGGACACAACTACATCGTAGTTGCGGTAGACTATTTTACGAAATGGGCAGAAGCCCTTTCCACTTTCAAGGCCGATGGCGAAACCGCCGCTCTCTTCCTGTTTAATCAGGTAATCTGTCGGTTCGGCACACCCCTATCGATTGTCACAGATCATGGATCTCATTTTCAGAATCACATGATGACCGAATTAACATCCATGCTAGGTTTCCGACAGGATCAATCTTCGTCTTATTATCCTCAATCCAATGGCCAAGTTGAAGCCGTAAATGGCGTCCTCAAAACCATGATTCGTCTATTGGTCGGAAATCATAAGACCACATGGCATCAGAAGTTGTATTCTGCGTTATGGGCATACCGAACGTCAGTCAAAACTGCCACATGCTTCACTCCTTTTCAACTTGCGTTCGTCCTGGAGGCAGTACTTCCAATCAAGTGCGAAATTCCATCACTCAAACTTGCCGTTGAACTCCTGCCTAGCACCACCGCCACAGAATATCACTTTCTCTCACTCGATCATTTGGACGAAACTCGTCGAGATGCTACACTAGCACTCGAAGCTCACCAGCGCCAAGTTAAAGCTCAATACGACAAATCTGTCAAGCCTCGTTCTTTCCAAGAGGGCGATCTTGTTCTACTTTATGATCAGAAACATGACCTCTTGGGGGAAGGAACACTCCAACCACTATGGCTTGGTCCTTACATCGTTACTAAAGCCCTCTCAAAAGGGGCTTACGAACTTCAAGACTGTAACGGAATTCCACTCGAGGAGCCCCGCAACGGGCTCTATCTAAAGAAGTATTTTGCCTAGTTTCGCATTAGGCATATGCTTTGTAATTTTATGTATATAAGTTTTGCTTATTATTTTGATGTCTTCTGGATTGTGTCCTGGTTTTCAAAGTGTTTTTCTTATGTATAATATTTTTCTTTCACAGAGATGTCGTCACTCCCCTTAGCATACGTGGGATATGCAGATGGTGCTAGTCGTCACACTAGATGCATTGCTTCAGCTGCTTGGGTTCTCTACACTCCTCAGTTGGACGTTCTTGGTTCCGGGGGAATCTTCCTAGGTAACGCCACCAATAATGTTGCTGAGTACATGTCAGTGATCCAACTCCTCACGGAAGCGGCATCTCGTGACATCTCCAATTTAGTGGTCAGGTTAGATTCCCAACCCATCATTATGTAGTTAAAAAATCATTATCGGGTCTACCATCCTGTGTTGTTACGTTATTTCTTAAGGGTAAGATTTCTAGAACGTCATTTTCAAACAATTACCTTTGAGCACGTTCCTAGAGAATTTAATGCATTAGCTGATTCCTTGGCAAATTATGTGTTAGATTGGCATTTGTCACATTTATTGTAAAAGATTTACTCATGAGTACATATATTTTATCACATTGAAAATACATAAAAATTTAAAAAACACAAATCACCAAAATATATATATATATATAGGTCATGTCCAGTACATCGTAACATCAAAAAATCTTCCAAAACTTGGGTGTTTTACAAAAATTTGGCTATACTAAGCCACGCTCTGACACTAACACATCTGCTCCGCCAACTAGGCCTGATGCTCATGGTAGCATACAACTTCTATAGATATCCTCCTCAGAGGCACTAGGTATCTCTTTGGCACACCTACAGTATGCCGCTGCAGACGAACTGGAACCTCCCGCATAGGAAGGGGTGGTATACCCATACTCAGACGCTCCAGGTTTCTGGAGAGTTCATGTAAAACTTGGGCATCATCATCATCACCGTCTTTCGCATCCTCTACTGGTGTGCCAGCCCCGGGTAGCTGCAGTCCTCGCCGTGCGTAGCGAGGGGCCCCAACTGGCCGGACAGGTGCCACATCTGTGTCAAGAAAGAAAAATATTCATGTCAAAACATAATTTTCACCCTATCTCAACAAAAAAAAAAAAAAATTGCATAAACATTCAAAAGATAAAAAACAAAGTACTTCTTTGGAAATTCACTGATCATTTCCTTCTTACCATCGAGTCCCCACTAAGTACCAGGAGGCAGGACTAACTCCGGATCGCCTGTGAAGTTCATCCCTGCATAGGGATAATCCTCAATCATGATTATCTGGGAGTCTATCCAATCAAAAAATCCATCATCAAAGCAGTGACAGACAGGACCCTCTCCAGTCCGTGGAAGCAAAGCTGCCCACCAAGCCTGCCTCGGCTCACGTGGGCCCAATGGCGCTGTAACGATCCTGGGCCTCATCAACGGTATCCGCTCTAGTAAGAAAGAAACAACCAGTGTACCGTACCAAAAATCTCTCTAGGTACGGGTCTTACATGTGGTAAGTTCTGCTCGGACCCGACGGACAACTCCGTCACACCAGTCAAAAACCTGAGGCTGCATATAGTCCAAGGCTAGGAGCACATGGGCCTTGGTGGCCACATGCTAACTCTTGGCACCTGTCAAGCAAACAATCATCCATAAGATAGACCTCAATGGTCTCAAATCCACCTATGCGATGGGTACCCGGTTGCTCACAGCCTGAGTGTCACGTATGCAATGTGCACGAATCAGATCAGTAGTGGAACGTGGGTCAGCTCTGGACCCCGTCAAGTTGGGCCTCGACCCACGACATGATAGGTCCGTCAAAAAGTACACATCAGCCTTTTCGATTGAGAGTTCATTGCCCCCAATCTGAAAAACATGATGTTGTTCATCCCATTGCTGGATTAGCCACCTCAGGGGGTCCTCTTGACCCCTCATCAGTTCTAAGCGGGCATATTTTAGCAATCCACACCTGTGGAGAGCCAGCAATCTTGTAGCATCCGTCACCATCTCTCATTCTTCCCATTCATGTTCTCTCTGTCGCCAGATACTCATGTTTAAAAAGCTGAATACCTGCACAAAAAAAATTTTCAACCGATCAAAACTTGCCTGGACCACTTCAAAATGGAAAAAATTGAGTTACTAGGAAACACGGTGCACCTAACGCTGGCTCTAGTACAAAACAAAGCGCGCTAACACGGTATCCCTTCACAAGTTATGCGCTTAACGCATCTGTTATACTCCTACCCCGCGTTAGGCGCAAACATTTTTCTAGGGCCTCGAAGATTTCTAATTTTGAACCAGAAAAAAGTAAAAAAAAGATAATTAAATGCTAGCAGGAGGTTCTAGATCTTACCTGGATCTCGCGGGAAGGAAAATCGTTGCCTGGATTGACCATAATCGTCAACTGAAGTTTTCACCCCTTTCACCCCAGAGCTTCTTCACAGCACTTCACACAGTGAAAATGAAGGCCTTCTGACCTTTTTATAGCCATTTTTGGGGCACGACTCTCTTAAGCTACTCAGCAAAGTCGTGAATTCTTGCTACACATGTGTCGCAACTTTTTAGATTTGGTACTAATGTTCTGATGAGCGATCAAGATTTATATGTAGACATACTCATGTGACATCAAGCATTCTTTTTACGGTATTTTTCTTGCTCGTTAATTCGAAAACCTCGAGTTCCCTTCTTCGGACTCGTTAAACTTATACGAAGTTGACATCGAGCATTCTTTTTGTATGGTCTTTTTCTTGCTCGTTAATCCGAAAAACCTAGAGTTTTCTTCTTCAGACTCGTTAAAATCATGAAGAAGCACTGATATTTCTTTTTAGGAATCTTTTTCTCGCTCATAAAACTGAAAAAAACCCCGAGTTGCCTTTGTCGGGCCCGTTAAACTACCATGATAGAAATGATGGAGCCATTCTTTTCTCTTTTTCAAAGCTCTTTAAAGTAACCGAGTTTTCTCCGCGTGACTCGTTAAAATTTCACAGAGGTAATCGATTTTTCTCCGCGCGACTTGTTAAAATTTCATGGAGGGCACCGAGTTTTTCTTTATTGGACTCGTTAAAATTTCACAAAGAATACTGAGTTCACTATGTCTCCTCGTACTCATAAAAAAATGAGGTAGACGTCTATCAAACATATATTTCTCTCTTTTTCGGTTTCGATGGACTAACTTATGGAAAATGAACTGTTTCGGGCTTACTATTACCCCTTTGTCGTGCCCGGTTATCAAGACATGACAAAGGTACCCTAATGGAGTTGTCTTTTATGATATTTTTCAGACTCTCTAAACATGAAAAATTCACCGAGTTTACTCGTATGGACTTGTTAAACCTAATCAAACGGGACGCAGAGTTTTCTTTTCTGACATTTTTCAGACTCTCTAAACATGAAAAATTCACCGATTTTACTCATCTGGACTCATTAAACCTAATTAGATGGGGCACAGAGTTGTCTTTCCTGACATTTTTCAGACTCTCTAAACATGAAAAACTCACCGAGTTTACTCGTCTAGACTCGCTAAACTTAATCAAACAGGGAAAATTTTCGAAAAAATGGATACTACCTATGTTACATTTTCAAAAAGGTTGATTTGGCAGCAAAATTCTTGAACATGGTACTTCCCAGAAAACTCTTTCGTAGTTAGCCGAACCCTAACATCTATGAGTATTAGCCTTCATTTCCCAGTGTCCCTGCACCGGTAAAATCCTAACACACTCATTGATGTTCATCACGCTTCAGCTGCCTAGTACCCTACTAGAGTTCCTTCTATTATTCAAGCAGATCTCGCTATCTACTACTCCTGTTATCAACCAAACCGCTCATTATGCCAGAAATTATTTGTCGTCCGACGTTCCCATTTACTCTTCATTATCTCAATCATAAAAAAAATCATTTGGTTTCCGTTTCATGTTGACTGATGTAGGACACCTTAGTGCCTACCTTTCGATAGATCTCTTCCTATCAACTTCAACATCTTATCTAGGAAGTTCATCCAGAAACCCATCAGTACCCGGATACTTGCAGACATCAGTGGCAGGTAGTCTTGTGTTTGATCAGGGGTCTTCATCATTGGCTCCTGCTCGAATGATTCTACGAGTGTTCGACTTCAACTCATTTTATTCACACTCACTAGATTGTACTGTGCATCTTAGGGACCATCATCATTATCGGTGGCCACCTTCGCGTCTGTTAACAGTTTTCATTATTGACCGGTAATCAGATGATTTCTCACATGTTCGACGACAACTCATTCATTCACATGTTAAGGAATATGTAGTTTAAGTGAATCGGCAGTCAAGACCTTGGGGCAAAGGCTACATCATTAAAGTTGTGTTTCCTTCCCCAAGTTGCGATATTTTTTATGGAGACAACTTCTTCAACCTGATCCTGTTATGACAGACACTTCCACATTGTGCCTATCGGTGGACAGATTCTTCATATCTCTATTCTAGAGAAATCATGTTGTTTAAGCTACTGAGCATGGTACATGCCTGACTCAAGGCAGATACTATATTTTCTGACATATGTTGTTGTTTCAGGTTTTCCTCAGTCTTTCAATCTCTTTATCTCTACACAAATTATAATATATTTTGGCCATCGTCTTCGTCTCTGACCTCACACTTTAGGGGGCATCTATTACAGGTCAAAATACCTCCTCATCAGCTCAGAGGGGAATACAAATATGGAAGGAGTACAAAGACCTAAATTAAACCTATTTCTGCCAGGGTAACGCCTATCTATAACAACACAAGAGCGTTATAACGTAGCTAATCAGTGAATGGGCCGCGTTAGTGGCTAGGGAAATGCTCTGTTTACACTGGAGGGAAGCGTTACCCGTGTTTTAAGTTTGAATCAAGAAAATCCCGCGGAGAATGATTTGAATCTCCGGCTTTCCCTCACAAGAGAGTCAATTCACAAAAGAAACTGCAAAGTACCAGTTCATTATTGGTCATTGCTATAACAAGACTGAATTCCAAAGGAGGAAAAAGCATAGAGATTAAAGAAACATCTAATTTTTTTCCATTCCAAACTAGTGGAAAGAGAAGGGCAACAATGGCTTTTTCCCTCTCCTATAAGAAGGAGCTGAAGGCTCTTAATTGGAGGTCGAAGGATTGCTAAAGGTTTTGGCATACTTGTGGAATAGAGAATAGTGTTATATTGTGAAGGCCAAGAGTAAAAGAGGTTCCTAGAGAGCTTGTTGACTTGGAATTCTTCACTTGAGAGATAAAAGAGATTGGGAGACTGAAGAGGACTTCGTACAACCGACGGTTGTAATCCTCCTTCTTTCAAAATCAATAGAAATGTGTTCGTTTTGTCCATTCAATGCTTAATATTTTCATTATCATTTGAACGTTTACATTGCATGATATGAATGGCTCAGATGTGTAGAATTTAGTAGTTCATTATATATTGACCTGATTGATAGGATATATGTTCTGTTAGAAATTACACGGGTGCTTTGACTGATTGCAGGACTAAGATTTGGAGCCGGTGAAGAAGGACTGTTGTTTCGCTGCCTAGCGCTCTCCAAGCGACTCCAAGATTGTCAAAGAGGTAATTCTCTATCGCATTCCATTCAGTTATTTTAAGTTAATATGAACATGCTCATGCCATCTTTGTGAATAGAACAGCTAATCTTACTATCTGCCTCGGGCACCGGAAAGCCCTGAGAGGGATATTCGAAAACCAACAACCCAAGTAGTTTACCCTATAGCAATATTGTAAAATTCGGGCA